>JAGFNQ010004683.1:155243-251559 GCA_024364735.1 Boesenbergia rotunda
GCGGCCACCCTAGCTCCATTAGGGCCAGCGCCCAACCTACACCAAGGCAAGGTGTTGCCGTGAGCTTCAAGGAGAAGAAGAAACCAACCAAGAAGAAGAAGAAGCGGATCACATCTCCCTCTCTCTCGGAATTCGATTCCGTTACTTCGTTGGTTAGTTTCCTTTTCCTCTCTTGATCTTCTTTGTTGTGCCTTCCGAGAATCTAGTAGTTCTCGTCGGCACAAAACTCGTGACTTTGCGAAGTCATCCCGAAGAGAACTCGGCGTGGACGCGAATAGAGGCGGAGCTTCCAAGGGACGCTACGGTTGGATCTCGTCCCTTACTTCGAGTTACGCGAGGTACTTGGTAAATTAGTTTACTTTTCCGCAAAGTTTTATTTTATGATTATGTCAACACACCATAAGATTGCATGCTAGATACGAAGTTAAAATAATTTAGGAAATTATTTTATGCAAATTCTTCCGCTGCACGTAAAAATTTAAAATTTTACGAACTCGTATCCTTGTCGACATGCACCCGCTCCCAATAGTGGTATCAGAGCCGGTTAGTGTTCGACATAATCATATAATTGTTTTGCGGAAAACTTTGTCATGATCTCAATTTCGAAAAAATTTTCAATTATGGAAACTTTCAAATTATAATAAATTTTAGATTTAGCAATTTCAAAGTTTGGAAATCCTCATGAAATTTCGCAAACGTTTGAAATTTTCTAATTTCTGAAATTTTATAATAATTGTGAAAACTTCCCATCTTTGGAAACTTTCCAATTTTGGAAAATTTTCTATTTTAGAAATTTTCCAATTTTGGAAATATGTAAGTTTCCTTTGTACCAGAAACTTACAATTATTCTGAAAACCTATTTTTGAAATCTTGCAATTTTGGGCACTTTCTTTTAAGAAAGTCTAGACAAATTCATGGACAGTTAATTGACAATTAAATTTGAATTGGTTTTTAAATTGACAACAAAATTCTTTATTTTGGATTGAGCCTCGGGGAGCCGTCCAATTTAAAGTTAGTTGTTGTAATTTAATTTCTCAATTTTTAATTGAAATTGTCATGTTTGATTTGGATTGAGCCTCGGGGAGCCGTCCAATTGGATTTACAACACATTACTTTTCTTTGGGTATCTGAGCCTCGGGGAGCCACCCTTAGAAAACAATTTGTTGTAATTAATTAAATCCATGAATAAAATATGTTTGAAGAGGTGATGCTCTTACATATTGTTGTCTCCAAAATTAATTAGGAAAATGGTTTCCTATAGAGTTTTCTTAAATGAGATTTTTATGAAAATAATATGTAGTTGAATTAAGGGATTTGTCTCTTAATTTAACAAGATTTGATTTAGAGAAATCAAAGTCTTGAACATATTATTTCCGAAATTAATTATGACAATTTAGGAAATTGTTTCCCAAAACAATTCCTTTAATTAAGTATGAAATTGGAATTAGGAAATCCGGTTCCTAATTCAATTAATGAGACTTGATAACTTAAGTCACAAACATACTTAATTAAGGAAATCGTTAGTCATGACATAAATCTATGTCATGAATGTGCTTAGAAAAGAAAGGATGAGACCCAAAACCCCTTACAAAATATTAAGGCCAACACCTTCCATTAATATGGTTAGAATCGGAGTTTTGTTTCTCGTTTGGGTTGATGGACACATCCATGTCCAACTTGAACCTCAACATGTTTAAACCATGGAATTAGTTAATGAATAATATAGTTGGAGTCAGAGGTCAATCATTAGTTTTGGTTGTTGGACACATCCAAGCCTGACTAAGCGGTTGAATGAGCTCCAACCATATTAAAACTATTTCTTGATTAATGGGTCAGCCTTAAGCTTGGAACATCGATTTGTTGTGCCACAGCCAAGGTCGATGTAAAGAGAGGTGCAGTTGGGTGCTATGTATATTGTTACATACTTGTTAATGAGTTAACAACCCAATGTTTTATGCAAACATTCAATTAGTTGATAGCATAATGTGATAGTTACATATATGTGATGTGTAATCGGTATAATTACCTACCTTCATAGCTAAGAATAACTTGATGGCCACAGTCATGGTTGTTCTTATCTATGGTTGGATATCAACCTATTTGGAGATGTTCCTACGATCTCCCGAATTGATAATAAGGGTGACTCAATTCGTAAAATAAATAGGATTTAATTAATGTATGTTGATATATTCTTTAATCATTCTTCTCACATAAGCTCAATTTGTATTTCTAGGATAATCACTCGATCATGTCTTCTCTGAATTTGCGTTCCATTTTGGACACCAATAAACTAACTGGGCCAAACTTCATGGACTGGCTTCGAAACCTGAGGAAAGTCCTCGAGGGAGAGAGGCTTGCTTATGTCCTTGAAGAACAACTTCCCAACCATCCTCCTGAAAATGCAACTCCAGACCAGTTTCCTGAGTTGCTTAACCTGCTGAAGACTATAGAGCCTTCTGTGAAGCAGGATCAAAAGACGGTACTGTTAGTTGGTTCCTCGAAGAAAGGTTCTAAGAGGAAGGCCAAAGAACAGAATAAGGGAAAGAAGAAAAAGGCCAAAAAGACTGAAAATACCCTAAAAGGCACTTGCCATCATTGTGGCAAGGAGGGTTACTGGCGAAGAAACTGCAAGGTTTATCTTGAGTCCTTAAAAGAGAAGGCATCCGATGCCCCATCCTCTTCAAGTATCTTCGTTATTGAATGTCACTCTATTTCCTCAAACACATGGGTACTTGATACTGGGTGTAGCTCACATATATGTAATGACATACAAGGGCTAAGGAATAGAAGAAGACTCATCAAGGGAGAAGCGAATTTGCGAGTTGGAAACGGAGCAAAGATTGCTGCTGTTGCCATCGGAACATATTTGCTAAAGCTCCCTACAGGACGTGTCTTAGAATTGGATAATTGTTATTTTGTTCCTTCGTTAATAAAGAACATTGTATCTATTTCATGTTTGAACGAAAAGGGTTATCATTTAACTTTTAGTAACAATTGTTGTTACATAACTTTAAATGGCGTTCTTTATGGGAATGGAACTTTGTGCAATGGTATCTACACGTTAGATTTATCCAGTGACGTTTTCAATATCGAAGTTAGCAACAAACGTGCTTGAATAGATAATCGAATAGACTCCTACACTTGGCATTGCCGTCTTGGCCATGTAAGTATGAAACGCATGACCGAATTACACCGATGTGGAATTTTGGAATCATTTGAACCCGATTCATTTGATACATGCGAATCATGCTTAAAGGCAAGATGACCAAATTACCCTTTTCCGGAAAGGTAATCCAGTGGGAGAATTGCTTGGTCTAATACATACTGATGTATGTGGACTAATGTCAACTCTTGCACAAGGAGGCTATAGCTACTTCATCACCTTTATCGATGATCACTCACGATTCGGGTACGTGTTCTTGATGAAACACAAATCTGAAGCCTTTGAGAAATTCAAAGAGTTCAGAAATGAAGTAGAGAAACAGCTTGGCAAAAGTATTAAAATACTTCGATCCGATCGGGGTGGTGAATACTTAAGTCAAGAGTTTCAAGATTATCTTAGGGACAATGAGATATTATCCCAATGGACTCCGCCGTATACACCACAGCATAATGGTGTATCTGAGAGGCGCAACCGAACCTTGATGGACATGGTTAGGTCGATGATGAATCATGCAACTCTTCAAAAATCCTTTTGGGGCTATTCACTAAAGACAGCTGTTTACTTGCTAAACAGAGTCCCGACCAAGGTAGTCTCAACTACTCCATATGAGACATGGAATAGTAAGAAACCCCACTTAACTCAACTTAAGATATGGGGTTGTCCTGCTTATGTGAAGCGGATTGTATCAGACAAATTGGATGCTAAGTCTGATAAATGTCTATTTATTGGATACCCTAAGGAAACGAAAGGTTACCAATTCTATCATCCCTTGAACAAAAGGTGTTTGTTTCAAGGCATGCTGTATTTTTGAAAAAAAAATTTCTTTTACAAGAAAACAGTGGGAGTGGCATTGAACTTGATGAAGTTCAAGAAACTCCAATAGACATTACAGAGACACCTGGTCTAGACCCACAACCAATACCTCATAATGATGAGCTATCAGTTGAACCTAAAACTACACCACCTCTTCATAGATCTGATAGGGCACGCAATATTCCAGAGAGATACGGATTTCTCGTAAGTGAATCGAACGACGTGTTACTCATAAGCGATGACGAACCTATCAGTTATGAAGATGTTCTGAAAAGTTCAGAAAAGGACAAATGGCTTGAGGCCATGAAGTCGGAAATGGATTCCATGTACGAAAACCAAGTATGGGACTTGGTTAACCCACCTGAAGGGATTAAGCCCATAGGGTGCAAGTAGGTTTTCAAGAAGAAAACCGACATGGAAGGTAATATTGTTACCTTTAAGGCTAGATTAGTGGCAAAAGGATATCGTCAGAAACAAGGAATTGATTATGACAAAACCTATTCGCCGGTAGCTATGCTTAAATCCATTCGGATGCTCCTAGCCATAGCAGCTCATTATGATTATGAGATATGACAAATGGATGTGAAAACAGCTTTCCTTAATGGAAACCTGCTTGAGGATGTATACATGATACAACCTGAAGGTTTCACATCGGTGATAAAACCAAAGTATGCAAGCTTCGACGATCCATATATGGACTGAAGCAAGCATCTAGGAGCTGGAATATCCGTTTTGATGAGACAATCAAAAATTTGATTTCTCAAAAAATCCAGACGAACCTTGTGTGTACAAGAAGGTTAGTGGGAGTGCAGTCGTATTCCTAGTATTATATGTCGATGACATCTTACTTATAGGAAACGATATATCAGTCTTACAAACAGTTAAAATTTGGTTGTCTAAAACTTTCTCTATGAAAGACCTGGGAGAAGCAACCTATATCCTTGGGATTAGAATCTATAGAGATAGATCAAAACGGTTGCTTGGTCTTTCGCAGTCTACATATATAGACCGAGTGCTAAAAAGGTTTAGCATGTCGGAATCCAAGAAAGGTTACCTTCCCATCAGGCATGGGATCAACCTTTCAAAGTCTATGTGTCCGCGCACAGAAGACGAGAGGATTTGCATGAACAAGATTCCCTATGCATCCGCGATAGGATCTATCATGTATGCTATGTTGTGTACTAGGCCCGATGTATCGTATGCTTTGAGCGTCACAAGCAGATACCAGTCGGATCCAGGAATGGATCATTGGGCGGCTGTTAAAACAATCCTTAAGTACTTAAGAAGAACTAAGGATGTGTTCCTAATATATGGAGAAGGAGATATGGTAATACGTGGGTATACAGATGCCAGTTTCCAGACAGATAAGGATGACTCCAAATCTCAGTCAGGATACGTATTTACTTTGAATGGAGGCGCAATAAGTTGGAAAAGTTCCAAACAAGACACCGTAGCGGATTCTACCACGGAAGCGGAGTATATCGCAGCTTCGGAAGCAGCAAAGGAAGCAGTCTGGATCAAGAAGTTCGTCTCCGAACTTGGTGTGGTTCCAACCATTGATGAAGCAGTGCCGGTTTACTGCGACAATAATGGAGCTATTGCACAAGCAAAGGAACCAAGGTCTCATCAGCGATCCAAACACGTGCTTCGCCTCTATCATCTGATCAGAGAGATTATAAGTAGGAATGACATACAAATTGAGAAAATTCCCACTGAAAGGAATTTAGCGGATCCTTTAACTAATGCCTTACCTCAAAACAAGTTTGAGGGTCATGTTAGAGCCTGTGGTATTGGATACCGTAGCGATTGGCATTAGGCCAAGTGGGAGTTTGTTAGTGATATGAGAGAAGTGTCCTAAGGCAATCGCCTTATGATTGTAAAACATTTATTTTAATAAATGATAATTCACTATTTTAGTATACATGCTTGTGTATTTGATTGGGATCTTAAACTCATCTACTGAATGTCCGCAATACTACTCACAGCATAAGAGAATTTGTGATGGGATCACAACTAGTGATTATCTCTAAATGTGCAAATGTGAAGTATTGAAAATATCCCTAGTCGATGAATTGATAAATACGGACACTATCAATTCTGTTGAGACTAGCATGGGTTATTCTCTAATCAGCTGATTCTTACTGGCTGGTGACATTGGGATGTCTGGAGATAAACATGGATGCTAGTTATGGGAACTAGTTCATTGGAGTGACTAGCTGTAAGACTTCATATGGTAATCTACATAGATATGTCAATGAAGTTCTTACTGCGGCTTAAGTGCGATGTTCCTTTGACTTGCGATGTTCAAGTCATCTTGGTCATGGAGACTTATACTTTAACATCTTAAGCAAGCATCTCCAAGGAGGTGTGGACCCAGGATGATTGGGTATAAGCCGAAGTGCCCGAAGATGCTTGAACAGCCTACAAAGGATTCACCACTCCTTGCGAGGAGATGTATACCCAGGCCTATCGTCGGATTGTTACTCAAAACCTTTGGCCAGAGTATATCATGTTTAGAGTGCGAGTCTCTTAAATACATGAGAGTAATTAGAAATCCAAAGGACGAGAAAGACACTACTTGGGCTAGGTGTGACGTAGTCAGCCTAGTGGGGACTGACACAAATAGACCGTGTCCTGAACCAAGTCGGTATAAGATGGTGAAGGGAATGGGGCACGATTCATTAGAGCTGCTGAAGGGTTTCAGAATAATTTCTTCTGGGGTCAAACCGTTGATCTTTCGATTAATTGGGGATCATGATGTACTACTAGGTGCCACTCATGATCGTTCTATAATTGGTTAATTATAGACGGCCAACATAAATCGAAAGCCTATTTAGTCACACGCACTACGAGTAATCCGAGGGATTTAAAACGAGTTAAAAATTAGATTTTCCGATCAAGAGAAATAAGTCGAATCTGAGTTAATCAGAGGCGTAATGGAAGCTAAAAATGGCTAAGTCTTTTGAAGGCTTTTTGGGCGAATTAAATGAGTTTAATTCGCATTGGTTCGGCTCGGTTTGGGTTGGCCAAAGAGGGTGCCAACCCTCCTTGGTTGGCCGGCCACCTATTGGGGAGATAACTAATTAATTTTGGTTTAATTAATAAAGTAAATCTAGCACGATTTATTTTATAAATTATGGATAAATAAATTTGTATAAAGAAATTTATATAAATAAATTTATAGAAATTTATTCTTTTTAAGGAAGTTAAAATAATCCATGAATTGGTTTATTTTAATTTTATAAAATCAATTATGAATTGATTTTTCCATAATAAGAAAGTTTATAAATTTCTTATAAAATTTATTCCATAATAAAAGGAGAGATTAATTAGTTTTATTATAAAGTTAGTTATAATAAAACTTGGTTTAAACGGAATAATTCATAAGAGAATTTATAGGATAAATTTCTTATGATAATTAATTAGTTTTATTATAAAGTTAGTTATAATAAAATTCATAAGAGAATTTATAGGATAAATTTCTTATGATAACTAATTAGTTTTATTATAAAGTTAGTTATAATAAAACTTGGTTTAAACGGAATAATTCATAAGAGAATTTATAGGATAAATTTCTTATGATAATTAATTAGTTTTATTATAAAGTTAGTTATAATAAAATTCATAAGAGAATTTATAGGATAAATTTCTTATGATATCTAATTAGTTTTATTATAAAGTTAGTTATAATAAAACTTAGTTTAAACGGAATAATTCATAAGAGAATTTATCGGATAAATTTCTTATGATAACTAATTCCGTTAATTCGGTTAAGAGGAGACTTGGCAAGGGAGAAGCAACTATATAAGGAACCATAGGCAAGCCTTGGATTACTAAGATTTGGATAATCGAAATAGAGCTCTCCCTCTCTCTCTTCTCTTCTCTCCTCCTTCCCCCTCCCTTCCATTAGGGCCGGCGGCCACCCTAGCTCCATTAGGGCCAGCGCCCAACCTACACCATGTAGCGACCCGCCTTCTCTACCTTCAGACGGATCGTTACTTCTCTCTACTTCTCTACTTTTGATACATGACTAAAAATGCGGAAAACTTTTTTTTTAAACTTTTAAATTCATCTAACAATTATATTCTAACTTAAGCAGTCATGTATAATAACATATCACACTTTCTATCTCAAAAGCTCACATATGGTACACTTTGAAGCTTGCCTCGCCCAACACCACAGTCGGGTATCAGTCGACTGATACTGTATCAGTCGACTGATTGCCTGAAATCTAAATTTTCAGGTTTTCGGCAGTTGCTTCACAGCTCCTCCAAACTTATAATTTCGAGCCATATGGAATCATGACACCATTTCTACACTCTATGACAGTTTTCAAATGAGTTTAGCCAATCAAAACGAATCCAAAACTTAAATGTTCGCTAAACTCCATAAAACAAAAACTTGAAATTCAAATGAACTATAACATTGTGAATTAAATAACTAAATTGTCTTGTGCCAAAGATCTCTCCATAATCAGCCACCACACACACTTTTCTCAGCACCGCCTCGTCGCCTTCCTTCAGAATTGCTTGCCTTTACCTTTATCTGCAATAAGAGGAAATGCAACTAGTAAGCAAAAAGCTTAGTAAGTACTATCTAGCTCACAAAATCTCGAAATGTGCAAACATGCTTCTAGATCAAACTGAAAATCATATGAGATACTAATATGCTTGAAAGAAAACTAAGAACATGTATAACTCAAAACATGCATACTCAAGCAATAATAAATCTCAATTTACTTTTCTTGGCTCAACTTGAAACTTTAGCTATTCTTTAACTTTTGAAAACTCTTTAAACTTTAGAAAACTTTGCTAAAGCATATACTTGAAAATAATAATAACTTGGATCCACTGAAGACGTAAGTACCATCTCATATGCGCGTTCCCTAAAAGGTTGGGGTAGCGAGCCACCAATCCTAATAGAGCAGACCTTGGTCTACCAGGGCCAAGACCTTGGAATTGGACACCTGGATTTCTTTAACGACGCCCTTGGATGCCGGGTACTGGCCTTATAAAATAAAATAGCTTTTCTTTCTTTTCTTTCTTATCTGTATATGCCTTGGCATTTTCTCGAGCACCTTGCGTGCTAAAATCCCTAAGTCTTGACTTTTGGGGATTTCTTAAGGCCTTGACCTTTTCTTTTCTTATCTTTATCTTCTCTTTTCTTTTCTCATAACTTTCTTAGCCCCTAATCTCATATAGGGTGCTTAATCAAACTTATACAAGCATATAATGAACTAAGATCACATGAAAAATCTCAAACTAAAGGTAAATGTCTCTTTTAAAACTTTTAAAGGAAATTCTTACGGAAAAACCGCCTCTTACTGCAGGTGAGCAGTACTTACATTGATATCTTGGACTTACAACCAAGATTGACGTCTAGGACTCGGGAGAAACTTGAGATCTCGGAGAATTCTTCGCGCCTACGCGTTCTCCTCGTCGAGACGAACGCAACGCTCCGCTTTCCTTGATCCCTCCTTGGCCGGCGCCCCTTGGAAGAGGAGAGAAAGGGCTTGGTGTTGGCGTGCGTGCGTGAGAGGGGAAGGATGTCGCGCGGCTAGGGTGAGGAAGAGGAAAACCAAAAATTCTAATTTCCTCTCTTAACTTATCTATTTATACTTATGGGGGCGGATCGACCTAACTACACCTTAAATATAAATCTCTCCACCCTTTGTTGTGCTTGATACCCTAGCCTAGCTGGTCGCGCGCTTGCCTGGTTTCGTGCAGGTCGCGGCTTCGAACCCCCCTGCTGCCCTTAAGTGTTTTTTCCTTTTTTTTTTCTTTTTTTTTCCCTTTCTTTTTTTTTAAAATACCAAACGGACTCGGAAAATTCCATAAAAATATTCTAAAAATTCCTAAAAATATCTAGAATATTTCTAAACCATTTTTAAATAATTCTAAGGACTTTAAGAACTAAAAATGGGAATTTTTGGGCGTTACACACCAAGGCAAGGTGTTGCCGTGAGCTTCAAGGAGAAGAAGAAACCAACCAAGAAGAAGAAAAAGCGGATCACATCTCCCTCTCTCTCGGAATTCGATTCCGTTACTTCGTTGGTTAGTTTCCTTTTCCTCTCTTGATCTTCTTTGTTGTGCCTTCCGAGAATCTAGTAGTTCTCATCGGCACAAAACTTGTGACTTTGCGAAGTCATCCCGAAGAGAACTCGGCGTGGACGCGAATAGAGGCGGAGCTTCCAAGGGACGCTACGGTTGGATCTCGTCCCTTACTTCGAGTTACGCGAGGTACTTGGTAAATTAGTTTACTTTTCCTCAAAGTTTTATTTTATGATTATGTCAACACACCATAAGATTGCATGCTAGATATGAAGTTAAAATAATTTAGGAAATTATTTTATGCAAATTCTTCCGCTGCAAGTAAAAATTTAAAATTTTACGAACTCGTATCCTTGTCGACATGCACCCGGTCCCAACAGGCCTTCATTGCCCAACCCTTGGCTAGGACTTAGTGCCCAATCTTGTAGATTAGGACTTAGTGCGTAGGTCAAATAGGACTTAGAGTAGTCTGTTAGATCACAATTAACACTTAACTTTGAACCCTTTGTCAATATTAAAATAAGGTTTGATCGGTGCTTCCGACTCCAACATTGGTTTCTTTCTACCACCGGTTCATCAGAAATTTAAGCACTCTGATTGTTCCTATTACCGAGTGTCTTAAAGGGAGAGATTTCAAATGATAAGAAGAAGAAAAAGCTAGCTTTCAACTGATCAAATAGAGGATGACCGAAGCACCAGTCTTGGCCCTTCCTGATTTTGATAAGTTATTCGAGATCAACTATAATGCATCCAACATAGGTATAGGAGGTGTTTTGAGTCAATCTAGATGATTAATTACGTTCTTCAACGAGAAGCTCTTTGAGTCCAAGTAAAATTATTCTGCCTATAACTTGGAGTTTTATGCCATTATGCAGTCCCTGAAGTATTGTCGACAGTACTTGGTACAGAAGGAGTTCATCTTGTTTATTGTTCATGAAGTATTAAAGTACATTATTGGTCATCACAATCTGAGCAGATGACATGCCAAGTGGGTAGCTTACTTACAAGAGTTCACTTTACGTTAAGGCATTAAGATGGAAGTCTAAAACGTGTTGTTGATGCCCTAAGTCAACGTTCTTCATTACTCACCATCATGAGTACCAGCGTTATATGCTTTGAGGTTTTTCTATATATGTATGCGATCGACCCATCATTTGGAAGGATATTCTAGGATGTACATGATAGTCACCGACATTATTTTATTTGTCATTATAGTTTTTTGTTTCATAAGTTGTAGTTGTGCATTCTAGATTGCTCTCTCAGGCAACAGATTATGAGCAAGCTTCATAATGAGGGGCACTTCAAGAGTTATAAGACGTTGACTCTTATCTGTGCCAATTTATATTGGCCCAAGTTGACCAGCGATGTGACTCACTTTGTTGATCGATGCTCCATGTGCTAGCAGTCTAAGGGGGTTCTCACTAATGTAGGATTATACACTCTCTTACCCATTCCTCAAGCTCCTTAGTTCTATGTGTAGAATTGTATTGGGATTACCCAACATTTAATGAGCTTCAGATTTAGTTCTTATTGTGGTTGAAAGATTCTTAAAGATGACACATTTCGTACTTTGCAGGAAGACTATAAATGCAACTCGGATTTCCCATCTTTACTTCAAGGAGATCATATGCATACATGATATTCCTCGGTCCATGACTTCAGATCGAGATACCAAGTTCATTAGTAACTTCTAGAAAAGCTTATGGAAAAAATTGAGCATACAGTTGAACTTTAGCAGTGCTTACCACCCTCAGATTGATGAACAAATCGAGGTGGTGAATCAGAGTTTGGGCAATTTTTTGAGATGTTCTCAAGTGATAGATCGACTGGAGTGCTAGAAGGGGGGGGGGTGAATAACACTTTTTCGTTGACGTCTCTACAAGATTGTTAGACAACGGAAACAATAATATGCAAAGGACAAACAGAACAATGCTAACAATTGAAGTTTACTTGGTATCCACCCAAATGGGTGACTAATCCAAGGATCCACGCACGTACACCACCTCCACTATGAAAAATCTCCTTCAGGTAGAGAAACCTTTACAACGGTGTTGTCTTCCTCTTTACAAAATATAGTGATTGAAGAGAGAGGATGATGAGAAGACTTTTTGCACGAGCAGCACTTCGTTACAGTACGGAACCGTACTGTTCACGTGCAAAAAGGTCCTCCTTTTATAAGAGAACAACACAAATTCACAGTCTGTCCAGCCTCGCACCAGTCGACTGCCCCTGGGGCAGTCGACTGGCCTAGCATTAATTGCTAGCCAACAGTTAGTTTTTGGGGTACACCAGTCGACTGCCTCTGGGCCAGTCGACGGTAGAAGGCTGAAAACCTTCTGTGAGTTTTGGCAGTCGACTGCCCTCTGGCCAGTCGACTACCCACTCACTTCCAGCCAATCTTCACATACTCCTTCACGTGTGCCTTCAGGTTCACTCCTTGGCTCGCCTCTTGAAGTCATCTTCCTCTGGCTCTCGTCCCTCGGATGCGCACACAAGCCTTCCCTTGGCTTGCCTCCATGCCACCCTTCACGTGTGCCCTTGAAGTCCACTTCCCGGCTTTCCCTTGGAGTCCTCCTCCCTCGGCTCTCGTCCCTCGGATATGTTCACCATGTGTGATTCTCCAAGTCCTGTAAACTCAATCACACACATCAAATACAACATAACACTCTAACCTTAAACACATTCACACACACACATCAAAACCATGATCTTCTAATCATTTTAGGGTCGATTGCCTCAACAATCTCCCCCTTTTTGATGTGTGGCAATGTGTTTAAGTTTAGAGATAAATAACAGCCAACAATAACAGTAACAGTAGATAGCAATTGAAAAACATAAGACATAGCAAACATAAGAGGTAACCTCCCCCTTAATCCATGTCTTCTCACATTTTCAATTCTACTCATAATCCAAGTTAAGTTTCCACTTAACACTAAACAACATTAAAAATGTAAGACATTTCAAAACCTAAGAGGTAACTTCCCCCTTAATCCATGTCTTCTCCCATTTTTAATCATCCAAAGTCTAAGTTAGACAAAATACCTTAAACCATCCATTTCAAGTCAAAATTCTAACTTAAACCACCCATTCTCCCCCTTTGACACCATCAAAATGATTACCTCAAGCAACCTTAACCCATGACATCAAATGAGAGAAAAATCAGATTTCTAAAAATATTTCAGAACCTAAAAGCAGGCGTGCCAGTCGACTGCCCATACTCTGTCAGTGCCAATTTTCAGTTTCTGAGCCGAATTTCATAAACGTCCAGAAAATTCAGAAAAATTCCAAAAATTGTAAAATTTTACATACATATTTGAAATAATATACTCAATCAAGGAAAAATATCAGTCTATATAAAATTTCAAACATGCATGACTTTTGATAAAAACTCAAAATCCTTGAAAACCACTAAGTATTGTATCAAAATTACAACCTAATTTTGAAATCAGATATTTTTCAAAAGTATGGCAAAGCATAGAAAACATAAAATGGTTTTCAAAGGTTTAAAATGTCCGACTATGATCATTGGGCAAAGTGTCCATTGATTAAACACTTGCCTTCGCTATAGTTGGTCTAGTTTTCATATTTTGATACTTTTAATGATTCAACAGTATGCCACAAGCACAAGTGAACCAAATGTATCACCCTAATGGATCAAGCACACTTTTTCAAATCTTATATCCCAAACTTCATCCTATACTTCTACAAAACACATTCCAAGGCCTCTTCTTAAGGATGTAAACTCCGATTCGGGAAGAGGCTTGGTAAAAATGTCGGCTAGGTTCGACTTTGATTCAACATAGTGTAGTTCTATGTCTCCTCTTGCCACATGGTCTCTAATGAAGTGATATTTCACTTCAATGTGTTTTATCCTAGAGTGGTGAACCAGATTTTTGGTCAAGTTGATTGTACTTACATTATCACACAAGACTTTGACCTTGGTATAATGTAACTCATAATCTTCTAAAGTGTGCATGATCCAAAGGAGTTGGGAAACACACCCACCCATTGCCACATATTCCGCCTCCATTGTTGATAGGGCAACGCATGGTTGTTTCCTACTACTCCAACTAAGGAAGACCCAAGGAATTGACACCCTCCGCTAGTACTCTTCCTATCTAGCTTACAACCCGCATAGTCCTAGTCGGTGTATCCAATAAGATCAACACTAGGGGTTCTAGGATACCAAAGTCCGAAATTGAGAGTACCTTTGACATACCTTAGGATTCTCTACTACAACTAAATGGGACCCTTTGGCACAAGATTGGTACCTTGCACACATACCTACCGCAAAAAGTATAACGGATCTACTAGCGGTTAGATATAGTAGGCTACCAATCATGCTCCTATATTGCTTGGAGTCTACCATTTTCCCTTCAAGGTCACTATCCATTTTCACATTTGTTCCTATGGGGGTAGATGCTACCTTAGCATTTTCTAGGCCAAATTTCTTTAGCATTTCCTTAGAATATTTAGTTTGAAAAATATGTGTATCTTCATTAGTTTGCTTAACTTGAAGTCCTAAAAAGAAGGTTAGCTCTCCTACAAGACTCATCTCAAATTTATCTTCCATACATTTGATGAATTCTTGTAAGAAGTCATTATTTGTTGATCCAAAAATGATATCATCAACATACACTTGGGTAACAAATATGTCCTTATCTTTAGATTTTAGGAACAAAGTAGGGTCAATTGTTCCTCTCCTAAACCTCTTAGACGCTAGAAATGAAAAAAGGCTTTCATACCAAGCCCGGGGAGCTTGTTTCAATCCATATAAGGCTTTTCTCAATTTGTAGACGTGTCTTGGATAATTAGAGTCCTCAAACCCGGGGGGTTGTTCTACATAGACCTCTTCCTTAATGATCCCATTAAGGAATGTCGACTTCACATCCATTAGTAGAATTCTAATGGACTCTAATCTAGCTACGGGGGCATAAGTCTCATCATAATCTAATCGCTCAACTTGGTTAAATCCCCTAGCTACCAATCTGGCCTTGTTCCTAGTGATTTTGCCTTGATCATCTAATTTGTTCCTAAAGACCCATCTTGTGGTTACAATGGTGCAATCATTGGGCCTAGGAACCAACTCCCAAACTTCACTTCTCTCAAATTGATTTAGCTCTTCTTGCATGGCTAAGACCCAATCTACATCTCCCAATGCTTCATCAATAGACTTAGGTTCTAATTGAGAGATTAAGGCTATTTGACTAGTTTGATCTCTAAAATAGGACCTAGTCCTTACTCCTTGAGTGACATCACTAACTATTTGGTCAATAGGGTGATCTTGGTGATGTCTCAAGGGCCTAGAGGTTGTGGGTTCATTGACTACTTCTTCCTCATCCTCTAGGGTACTTCTTACTCCCCCTTAATCATTGCCCTCCAAATGTAGGTCTTGGATTCTTTGGGCAATGGGTTGGACTTCTTCCATATCCTTATCAATTGAGACTTTTCTAGGGTAGGTATTTGTTGATTCATTAAAGTTAACATTTGAGGACTCCTCAATCACTTTTGTCCTTTTGTTGTAAACTCTATAACCCCTACTAGTTGATGAATACCCAACTAGAATTCCCACATCGACTTTTGACTCAAACTTTCTTAGGTCATCTTTGGTATTTAAAATATAGACTTTACATCCAAAGACCCTAAAGTAGTGGACTTGCGGAACTCTCCCATTCCACAATTCTAAGGGTGTTTTTCCTAGAAACCTATGTACCAGAACCCGGTTTTGAATGTAACAAGCGGTGTTAACCGCTTCAGCCCAAAAGTATCTAGGAAGGGAATATGCATTAAGCATAGTCCTAGCAGCTTCTTGTAGGGCTCTGTTTCTCCTCTCAACTACCCTATTTTGTTGAGGAGTCCTTGGGCATGAAAATTGCTTGTATCCATTTTCTACACAAAATTGTGAGAAACTTAAATTTTGGAACTCCCCACCGTGGTCACTCCTAATTTGGTTAATTTTGAGATGTTTTTCATTTTCTACCCTTTTACTAAATCCTATAAAGATTTCTAGGGTATCGTCCTTATGTTTCAAAAAGAAAACCCATGTTGTAACGACCCGCCTTCTGGTACTAAGCTTCAAGGCGGATCGCTACTACTAACTACTAACTGACTGACTAATTACTGATTTCTAATAATGCTAAACCAACTGGGAGAATTTCAAAAATTCTTATTTCGCTATTTACTGAACTAACAATTCATAAACATGCTGAAAGTACTAATTTGCCCAAAATAAAACAAAAACTTTAATTTTATAAGCTTGGTAGGAATCTCAACAACGATATGTAAAAGCATAAACATAAACGTGCCAAGTTTATATCAACTTCTTATTGAAACCATTCATTATTCATATCTAAGGGCATTCTTAGCTACTACATGTCATTCTATATGGTGCATATATCTTAAACAAGCATATTCTATGTATTTAGCATGTAAATCAAAAGTATCAAGTTCTTATCTCCAAAGCTTAAGCATGGATCTAAATTACCATATTATAAGTAAATGACTCATGACATTCAAGCATTCACAAAACCAAGATTAAGTCAGGTAAGTAAATTACTTCAAGCATACTAGGCACCACAAATACCAGTCTAATTAAATTCATACATGGTTCACATAATTTATTGCGGAATAACTAAAGAAGCATAATAAAGACTTTCTATGCTTTGCAAGTTCCGAAGACTTTTATTCCAACTCCACCACCACACACACTTTGCATCAAGCCCGCCGCCTCCGCTACTAGTGCTTTCCTTTACCTGTATCTGTAGTATAAGGAAATACAAACTAATAAGCATAAAGCTTAGTAAGTGCCATCTAGCCTCACAAAACCATGAAAACTCGAATTATGCTTTTGTAAAACATGCTATGCACATACATGCTCATATCCACAAGTAATCATGCTAGGCTCATGCTAAAATACATATCATAGAGTGTCATGGCATATAACTGAGACATGGCACATACTGAACTAAATCTGAAAAGTAAGCTATAGCATGGCATACATATCTGAACTGGAACTGAAACTAACTAACATAAAACTAATTATTAAATTCACCACATGCTAATATAAATTTTTGAAAACTAAATACATAAAGTAGGTGAAAATAATAATCAACTGCTATGGGCCCGGCAATGTACCAACTGTGCACGCATCCCTAATAAACCCGAGGTAGCAAATCCCGAATCCATTAGGGTTCTACTAGGTTATCTAAACCTAGGGGCAACTAGGAGCCTATCCCATACTAGGTTATCTGAACCTAGGGGCAACTTGGAGCCCATCCCTGGACCGAAGTCCGGTACAATGCCAACTGAAAATAAAATAGTTCTTTTATACTTTACTTTTTCTCTTCTGATTCTTGCTTTTACTAGGTTATCTAAACCTAGGGGCAACTAGGAGCCCATCCCATTGGATCTTGGTCCCAATCATAAACCAAAACAAGAATTTCTATTTCTTTTTAATGCTTTCTATAGCATTAACTGAACTGAACATTTTAACAACCACCTAACGTGCGTGCTTGTTCATAATTTACGATTTCTAATCGTAAAGCATAAATACAAGGAAATAAGGCATATGAAAAATCAACCGAAACTACTTATACTGCAGGTGAGGGATACTTACATCCTGCGCTAGGTTTTCCTTACGAATAAAATCTGAAATTCCCGAGAGAACGTCGAACTACAACGTTCTTCTTGCTTCTTGGCGTTCTCCTCGCGTCTACGAGGGTCCCCGTAGAGAATAGGGCCTCTTGAGACCTTCCCTTGGCTTCCCCCTTGTCTTAGGCGGCAAAAGAAGAGGAGAAGATGAAGAAAACGCAAGAGAGGAAGAGGAGAGGTCGCGTGCGTGAGGGAGGGCGTCGGCGCCGCTAGGTTGGGAGAAAATTAACCTAAAACTCGTAACTCCCTCTTTTATACTTATGGGGGGCGAATTTACCTAATTATACCTTATCTATTGTTTCCCTTAATCTATTTCAACAAAAACAGTCCAGACCAGCTGGTCCGCCTATTCTTCTTTCACGGAAAGGTTGAGGGATCAAATCCCACTTCCGTGATTTTTTGTTTTTATCCCTTTTTGCCACTTTCGTTTACGAAAAAAATTCTATAAAAATATCCATAAATTTGGAATAAATTCTAAGATATTTCTAAAATTAGTTTCGAGAATTTTCGGCCGTTACACATGTAAACCTAGAAAAATCATCTACAATAACTAAACAATATTTACTCCCTACTAGTGAGGGAGTACTATGGCAATCAAACAAATCAATGTGCAAAAGTTCTAATGACAAAGTAGTAGTGGTTAGGGTTTTACCTTTGTGTGATGATTTTGATTGCTTACCCTCTTGGCATGCATCACACAATTTTGTCTTCTCATACTTGATCATAGGTAGCCCCTTCACCAATTCTTCCTTGGCCACTCTTGCAATGCTTCTCATGTTGACATGTCCAAGCTTCCGGTGCCACAACCACCCTTCTTCTTCTTTAGACATGAAACACTTAACCAAATTGTTAGTAGCATAAGCAAGATCAAGATAATACAAGTTGACCTCTCTGTACCCTTCTAATATGACATTATTTAACTCATTATGTTTAATTAGGCACTTCCTATCATGGAATTTAACTCTAAAGCCCGCATCATATAACTGACTTACACTAAGTAAGTTAAACTTCATGTCTTTAATTAAAAGTACTTTATGTATGGAAATTGTAGGAGATACCTCAATAATGCCCCTACCAATAATTCTCAGTTTTCCACTAATTCCAAAGGAGACCGTCCCTTCTCTTAGGTAGCTAATAGTAGTGAACTTGCTCACATCTCCGGTCATATGTCTTGAGCATCCACTATCTACTATCCACATAGTTGAGGCCTCCTTCACCTTTACCTATACAACATGAAAAACATACTCTTTTGGAACCCACATTTTTTATCCACAAGCATCATTTAAAAATCTTTTAGGTACCCATGCCCTCTTGGTGTTTCCCTTAGCCCTTTGTCTCCTAGATGCACAAACCCTACCCATGAGTGAGACAAAGGCCACTTCCTTTGTCTTTGGCCTATATCCTAATCTGACTTTGTTATAAACGACCCTTTGACTATTTAGTATCATATCTAAGTTACTAGACCCCACTTGAAATTTCCTAAGTGCCTTTGTGAGGTCCTCTACCTTTTTCCTTAGTTCCCTATTTTCAGTTTCAAAATATGAATCATGTGATATAAGAGAACAAGCATGTAAGTCTTCCTTAAGTTTTGTAGACTCTACTATAAGCATGGCAATTTCATTTTTTAGTTCCTTAATCTTACTTCTTGCTTTAGCTAAGTCCATGTTAGTGCTAGAAATAATCTTAACTAAAGTAGAGGAGGGTAAGTGGTATACCTCACTTACCGAAGCTTCTGACTCGGATGATGATGAAGAGGAGGCACTCTCATCTTCACTGCACGAATTTCTTTCATCATCTGATGAGTCTGAATGGTCCATTGCCATGAGAGAAAAATGTGAAACTTGCTCTTCTTCCTCCTCCGAGGATGATGGTGTTGGGACCGGGTGCATGTTGACAAGGATACGGGTTCGTATGCAGCGGAAGAATTAGCATAAAATCATTTCTTAAATTATTTTAAACACGTATCTAGCATGCAACCTTATGATGTGTTGACATGATCATAAATTAAAACTTTGCGGAAAAGTAAACTAATTTACTTTAATACCTCGCGTAACTCGAAGTAAGGGACGAGATCCAACCGTAGCGTCCCTTGGAAGCTTCGCCTCTATTCGCGTCCACGCCGAGTTCTCTTCGGGATGACTTTGCAAAGTCATGAGTTTTGTGCCGACGAGAACTACTAGATTCTCTAAAGGCACAACTAGAAAATCAAGAAAGAAGAAAGGAAACTAACCACCAAGAGACGGAATCTATATTCCGAGAAGGAAGGAGATGTGATCCGCTTCTTTTTCTTCTTGGTTGGCTTCTCCTTGGTGTTGTTGGCTCACGGCAACTAATGGAGAAGGAAGTGCGCCGGCCCTAGGAGGCAAGGGGCGCCGGCCCTAGGGTATGCTAGGGGCGCCAGCCCTAAGGGGAAGAGAGAAGAGAGAATAAAAGAGAGAGGGAGAGAAATAAATCTCTTAGTCGCACTATCGATTAGGAATTCAAGGCTTGCCTTTGGTTCCTTTATATAGTAGCCTCTCCCTTGCCAAGTCTCTCTTTTAACGGAATTAACGGAATTATTTATCATAAGAAATTTATCTTATAAAGTTTCTTATGACTTATTCCGTTATGCCTAGTTTTATTATAAGTAACTTTATAATAAAACAATTACCTTCTCTCATTTTATTATGGAATAAATTTTATAAGAAATTTATAAATTTTCTTATTATGGAAAAATCAATTCATCATTGATTTTATAAAATTAAAATAAACCATTCCATGGATCATTTTAATTTCCATAAAAAGGGAATAAATTTCTATAACTTTATTTCTATAAATTTCTTTATACAAATTTATTTATCCATAATTTATAAAACAAATCGCGCTAGATTTATTTTATTAATTAAACTAATTAAATTGGTTTATCCCCTTTTAATGGCCGGCCACAACAGAGGGGTTTGGCACCCTCTTTGGCCGGCCAAACCGAGCCGAACCGTCACGAATTAAACTCATTTAATTCGCCCAATAAGCCTTCAAAAGACTTAGCCATTTTTAGCTTCCATTGCACCTCTGATAAATTCAGATTCGACTTATTTCTCTTGATCGGAAAATCCAATTTTCAACTCGTTTTAAATCCCTCAGATTACTCGTAGTGCGTGTGACTAAATAGGCTTTCGATTTATGTTGGCCGTCTATAATCAACTAATTATAGAACGATCACGAGTGGCACCTAGTAGTACATCATGACCCCCAATTAATCGAAAGATCAACGGTTGACCTCAGAAAGAATTCCGAAACCCTCAGCAGCTCTATTGAATCGTGCCCCATTCCCTTCACCATCTTATACCCACTTGGTTCAGGACATGGTCTGTGTGTGTCAGCCCCCACTAGGCTGACTACGTCACAACTAGCCCAAGTAATGTCTTTCTCGTCCTTTGGATTTCTAATTACTCTCATGTATTTTAGAGACTCGCACTCTAAACATGATATGCTCTGGCCAGAGGCTTTGAGTAACAATCCGACGATAGGCCTGGGTATACATCTCCTCGCAAGGAGTGGTGAATCCTTTGTAGGCTGTTCAAACATCTTCGGGCATTTCGGCTTATACCCAATCATCCTGGGTCCACACCTCCTTGGAGATGCATGCTTAAGATGTTAAAGTATAAGTCTCCATGACCAAGATGACTTGAACACCGCAAGTCAAAGGAACATCGCACTTAAGCCGCAGTAAGAACTTCATTGACATATCTATATAGATAACCATATGAGGTCTTACAGCTAGTCACTCCAATGAACTAGTTCCCTTAACTAGCATCCATGTTTATCTCCGGACATCCCAATGTCACCAGCCAGTGAGAATCAGCTGATTAGAGAATAACCCATGCTAGTCTCAACAGAATTGATAGTGTCCGTTTTTATCAATTCATCGACTAGGGATACTTTCAATACTTCACGTTTGCACATTTAGAGATAATCACTAGTTGTGATCCCATCACAAATTCTCTTATGCTGTGAATTGTATTGCGGACATTCAGTAGATGAGTTTAAGATCCCAATCAAATACACAAACATGTATACTCAAATAGTGAATTATCATTTATTAAAATAAATGTTTACAATCATAAGGCGATTGCCTTAGGACACTTCTCTCATATCACTAACAGATCGATCATCCCAGGTCGCCTTAAGGTTGGTGGCACCCTTCTCCTTTCCCTTCGACCTCTTCTTGTCACCTTTCTTCTCCTCCTCCTTCTTATCATCTCCTCTCTTTAGTTGAGGGCAATCGTTCTTCATGCGCCCCTCTTGGTGGCAGTTGTAGCAGATGATGTCCTTGCCCTTACCCTTGCCTTTGGACCCTTTCCTAGCATAAGACTTGTTAGAAAAACTTTTGAAAGCCTTACGCATTGTTCCTTACCATGAAAGCTCTTGGTTACTATCCAAAGAGGCGCTGGACTCCTCTGAAATTTTCTCAATTTGTATATCATTCCTACTTATAATCTCTCTGATCAGATGATAGCGGCGAAGCACGTGTTTGGATCGCTGATGAGACCTTGGTTCCTTTGCTTGTGCAATAGCTCCATTGTTGTCGCAGTAAACCGGCACTGCTTCATCAATGGTTGGAACCACGCCAAGTTCAGAGATAAACTTCTTGATCCAGACTGCTTCCTTTGCTGCTTCCGAAGCTGCGATATACTCCGCTTCCGTGGTAGAATCCGCTACGGTGTCTTGTTTGGAACTTTTCCAACTTATTGCGCCTCCATTCAAAGTAAATACGTATCCTGACTGAGATTTGGAGTCATCCTTATCTGTCTGGAAACTGGCATCTGTATACCCACGTATTACCATATCTCCTTCTCCATATATTAGGAACACATCCTTAGTTCTTCTTAAGTACTTAAGGATTGTTTTAACAGCCGCCCAATGATCCATTCCTGGATCCGACTGGTATCTGCTTGTGACGCTCAAAGCATACGATACATCGGGCCTAGTACACAACATAGCATACATGATAGATCCTATCGCGGATGCATAGGGAATCTTGTTCATGCAAATCCTCTCGTCTTCTGTGCGCGGACACATAGACTTCGAAAGGTTGATCCCATGCCTGATGGGAAGGTAACCTTTCTTGGATTCCGACATGCTAAACCTTTTTAGCACTCGGTCTATATATGTAGACTGCGAAAGACCAAGCAACCGTTTTGATCTATCTCTATAAATTCTAATCCCAAGGATATAGGTTGCTTCTCCCAGGTCTTTCATGGAGAAAGTTTTGGACAACCAAATTTTAACTGTCTGTAAGACTGATATATCGTTTCCTATAAGTAATATGTCATCGACATATAATACTAGAAATACGACTGCACTCCCACTAACCTTCTTATATACACAAGGTTCATCTGGTTTTTGTGAGAAATCAAACTCTTTGATTGTCTCATCAAAACGGATGTTCCAGCTCCTGGATGCTTGCTTCAGTCCATATATGGATCGTCGAAGCTTGCATACTTTGGTTTTATCAACCGATGTGAAACCTTCAGGTTGTATCATGTATACATCCTCAAGCAGGTTTCCATTAAGGAAAGCTGTTTTCACATCCATTTGCCATCTCTCATAATCTTTATGAGCTGCTATGGCTAGGAGCATCCGAATGGATTTAAGCATAGCTACTGGCGAATAGGTTTCGTCATAATCAATTCCTTATTTCTGATGATATCCTTTTGCCACTAATCTAGCCTTAAAGGTAACAACATTACCTTCCATGTCGTTTTTCTTCTTGAAAACCCACTTGCACCCTATGGGCTTAATCCCTTCAGGTGGGTTAACCAAGTCCCATACTTGATTTTCGTACATGGAATCCATTTCCGACTTCATGGCTTCAAGCCATTTGTCCCTTTCTGAATTTTTCAGAACATCTTCATAACTGATAGGTTCGTCATCGCTTATGAGTAACACGTCGTTCGATTCACTTATGAGAAATCCGTATCTCTCTGGAATATTGCGTGTCCTATCAGACCTACGAAGAGGTGGTGTAGTTTTAGGTTCAACTGATAGGTCATCATTATGAGTTATTGGTTGTGGGTCTAGACTAGGTGTCTCTGTAATGTCTATTGGAGTTTCTTGAACTTCATCAAGTTCAATGCCACTCCCACTATTTTCTTGTAAAAGAAACTCTTTTTCCAGAAATACAGCATGCCTTGAAACAAACACCTTTTGTTCCAAGGGATGATAGAATTGGTAACCCTTCGTTTCCTTAGGGTATCCAATAAATAGACATTTATCAGACTTAGCATCTAATTTGTCTGATACAACCCGCTTCACATAAGCAGGATAACCCCATATCTTAAGGTGAGTTAAGTGAGGTTTCTTACTATTCCACGTCTCATATGGAGTAGTTGAGACTACCTTGGTCGGGACTCTGTTTAGCAAGTAAACAGCTGTCTTAAGTGCATAGACCCAAAAGGATTATGGAAGAGTTACATGATTCATCATCGACCTAACCATGTCCATCAAGGTTCGGTTGCGCCTCTCAGATACACCATTATGCTGTGGTGTATACGGCGGAGTCCATTGGGATAATATCCCATTGTCCCTAAGATAATCTTGAAACTCTTGACTTAAGTATTCACCACCGATCGGATCGAAGTATTTTAATACTTTTGCCAAGCTGTTTCTCTACTTCATTTCTGAACTCTTTGAATTTCTCAAAAGCTTCAGATTTGTGTTTCATCAAGAACACGTACCCGAATCGTGAGTGATCATCGATAAAGGTGATGAAGTAGCTATAGCCTCCTTGTGCAAGAGTTGACATTGGTCCACATACATCAGTATGTATTAGACCAAGCAATTCTCCCACTGGATTACCTTTTCCGGATAAGGGTAATTTGGTCATCTTGCCTTTTAAGCATGATTCGCATGTATCAAATGAACCGAGTTCAAATGATTCCAAAATTTCACATCGGTGTAATTTGGTCATGCGTTTCTTACTTACATGGCCAAGACGACAATGCCACGTGTAGGAGTCTATTCGATTATCTATTCGAGCACGTTTGTTTCTAACTTCGATATTGAAAATGTCACCGGATAAATCTAACGTGTAGATACCATTGCACAAAGTTCCATTCCCATAAAGAACGTCATTTAAAGTTATGTAACAACAATTGTTACTAAAAGTTAAATGATAACGCTTTTCATTCAAACATGAAATAGATACAATGTTCTTTATTAACGAAGGAACAAAATAACAATTATCCAATTCTAAGACACGTCCTGTAGGGAGCTTTAGCAACTATGTTCCGATGGCAACAGCAGCAATCTTTGCTCCGTTTCCAACTCGCAAATTCGCTTCTCCCTTGACGAGTCTTCTTCTATTCTTAGCCCCTATATGTCATTACATATATGTGAGCTACACCCAGTATCAAGTACCCAGGTGTTTGAGGAAATAGAGTGACATTCAATAACGAAGATACTTGAACAGGATGGGGCATCGGATGCCTTCTCTTTCAAGGACTCAAGATAAACCTTGCAGTTTCTTCGCCAGTGACCCTCCTTGCCATAGTGATAGCAAGTGCCTTTTAGGGTATTTTCAGTCTCTTTGGCCTTTTTCTTCTTTCCCTTATTCTGTTCTTTGGCCTTCCTCTTAGAACCTTTCTTCGAGGAACCAACTAACAGTACCGTCTTTGGATCCTGCTTCACAGAAGGCTCTACAGTCTTCAGCAGGTTGAGCAACTCAGGAAACTGGTCTGGAGTTGCATTTTCAGGAGGATGGTTGGGAAGTTGATCTTCAAGGACATAAGCAAGCTTTTCTGCCTTGAGGACTATCCTCAGGTTTCGAAGCCAGTCCATGAAATTTGGCCCAGTCAGTTTATTGGTGTCCAAAATAGAACGCAAATTCAGAGAAGACATGATCGAGTGATTAACCTAGAAATACAAATTGAGCTTATGTGAGAAGAATGATTGAAGAATGTATCAACATACATAAATAAAATCCTATTTTTTTTTCAAATTGAATAATCATTTTTTATCAATTCGGGAGATCGTAGGAGCATCTCCAAATAGGTTGATATCCAACCATAGATAAGAACCACCATGGCTGTGGCCATCAAGTTGTTCTTAGCTATGAAGGTAGGTAATTATACCGATTACATATCACATATATGTAACTATCACTTTATGCTATCAACTAATTGAATGTTTGCATAAATCATTGGGTTGTTAACTCATTAACAAGTATGCAACATTATACATAGCACCCAACTGCACCTCTCTTTACATCGACCTTGGCTGTGGTACAACAAATCGATGCTCCAAGCTTAAGGCTGACCCATTAATCGAGAAATAGTTTTAATATGGTTGGAGCTCATTCAACCGTTTAGTCAGGCTTGGATGTGTCCAACAACCAAAACTAAGGATTGACCTCTGACTCCAACTATATTATTCATAAACTAATTCCATGGTTTGAACATGTTGAGGTTCAAGCCGGGCATGGATGTGTCCATCAACCCAAACGAGAAACAAAACTCCGATTCTAACCATATTAATGGAAGGTGTTGGCCTTAATATTTTGTAAGGGGTTTTGGGTCTCATCCTTTCTTTTCTAAGCACATTCATGACATATAATCATGTCATGACTAACGATTTCCTTAATAAAGTATGTATGTGACTTAATTTATCAAGTCTCATTAATTGAATTAGGAACCGGATTTCCTAATTCTAATTTCATACTTTATTAAAGGAATTGTTTTGGGAAACAATTTCCTAAATTGTCATAATCAATTTCGGAAATAATATGTTTAAGACTTTGATTTCTCTAAATCAAATCTTATCAAATTAAGAGACAAATTCCCTTAATTCAACCACATATTATTTTCATGAAAATCTCATTTAAGAAAACTCTATAGGAAACCATTTTCCTAATTAATTTTGGAGACAACAATATGTAAGAGCATCACCTCTTAAATCATATTTTATTCATTGATTTAATTAATTACAACAAATTGTTTTCTAAGGGTGGCTCCACGAGGCTCAGATACCCAAAGAAAAGTAATTTGTCGTAAATCCACTTTGGTCCGCTTCGGAAGCGTAACCAAATTAAACATGACAATTTCATTTAAAATTGGGAAATTAAATTACAACAACTAACTTTAAATTGGACGGCTCCCCGAGGCTCAATCCAAAATAAAGAATTTTGTCGTCAATTTAAAAACCAATTCAAATTTAATTGTCAATTAATTGTCCATAAATTTGTCTAGACTTTCTTGAAAGAAAGTGCCCAAAATTGTGAGATTTCATAATAGGTTTTCAGAATAATTGTAAGTTTCTGGTACAAAGAAAAACTTACATATTTCCAAAATTGGAAAATTTCTAAAATAAAATATTTTCAAAATTGGAAAGTTTCCAAAGATGGGAAGTTTTCACAATTATTATAAAATTTCAGAAACTAGAAAATTTCAAAAGTTTGTGAAATTTCATGAGGATTTCCAAACTTTGAAATTCCTAAATCTAAAATTTATTATAATTGGAAAGTTTCCATAATTGAAAAAATTTCCAAAATTGAGATCATGACATAGTTTTCCACAAAACAAGTATATGATTATGTCGAACACTAACCGGCTCTGATACCACTGTTGGGACCGGGTGCATGTTGACAAGGATACGGGTTCGTAAAATTTTAAAATTTTACATGCAGCGGAAGAATTAGCATAAAATAATTTTTTAAATTATTTTAAACACGTATCTAGCATGCAACCTTATGATGTGTTGACATGATCATAAATTAAAACTTTGCGGAAAAGTAAACTAATTTACTTTAATACCTCACGTAACTCGAAGTAAGGGACGAGATCCAACTGTAGCGTCCCTTAGAAGCTTCGCCTCTATTCGCGTCCACGCCGAGTTCTCTTCGGGATGACTTCACAAAGTCACGAGTTTTGTGCCGACGAGAACTACTAGATTCTCTAAAGGCACAACTAGAAAATCAAGAAAGAAGAAAGGAAACTAACCACCAAGAGACGGAATCTAAATTCCGAGAAGGAAGGAGATGTGATCCGCTTCTTCTTCTTCTTGGTTGGCTTCTCCTTGGTGTTGTTGGCTCACGGCAACTAATGGAGAAGGAAGTGTGCCGGCCCTAGGAGGCAAGGGGCGCTGGCCCTAGGGTATGCTAGGGGCGCCGGCCCTAAGGGGAAGAGAGAAGAGAGAATAAAAGAGAGAGGGAGAGAAATAAATCTCTTGGTCGCACTATCGATTAGGAATTCAAGGCTTGCCTTTGGTTCCTTTATATAGTAGCCTCTCCCTTGCAATGTCTCTCTTTTAACGAAATTAACGGAATTAGTTATCATAAGAAATTTATCTTATAATGTTTCATATGACTTATTCCGTTATGCCTAGTTTTATTATAACTAACTTTATAATAAAGCAATTACCTTCTCTCCTTTTATTATGGAATAAATTTTATAAGAAATTTATAAATTTTCTTATTATGGAAAAAATCAATTCATAATTGATTTTATAAAATTAAAATAAACCATTCCATGGATCATTTTAATTTCCATAAAAAGGGAATAAATTTCTATAGCTTTATTTCTATAAATTTCTTTATACAAATTTATTTATCCATAATTTATAAAACAAATCGCGCTAGATTTATTTTATTAATTAAACCAATTAAATTGGTTTATCCCCTTTTAATGGCCGGCCACAACAGAGGGGTTTGGCACCCTCTTTGGCCGGCCAAACCGAGCCGAACCGTCGCGAATTAAACTCATTTAATTCGCCCAATAAGCCTTCAAAAGACGTAGCCATTTTTAGCTTCCATTGCGCCTCTGATAAATTCAGATTCGACTTATTTCTCTTGATCGGAAAATTCAATTTTTAACTCGTTTTAAATCCCTCAGATTACTCGTAGTGCGTGTGACTAAATAGGCTTTCGATTTATGTTGGCCGTCTATAATCAACTAATTATAGAACGATCACGAGTGGCACCTAGAAGTACATCATGACCCCCAATTAATCGAAAGATCAACGGTTGACCTCAGAAAGAATTCCGAAACCCTTCAGCAGCTCTATTGAATCGTGCCCCATTCCCTTCACCATCTTATACCCACTTGGTTCAGGACATGGTCTGTGTGTGTCAGTCCCCACTAGGCTGACTACGTCACACCTAGTCCAAGTAATGTCTTTCTCGTCCTTTGGATTTCTAATTACTCCCATGTATTTTAGAGACTCGCACTCTAAACATGATATGCTTTGGCCAGAGGCTTTGAGTAACAATCCGACGATAGGCCTGGGTATACATCTCCTCGCAAGGAGTGGTGAATCCTTTGTAGGCTGTTCAAACATCTTCGGGCATTTCGGCTTATACCCAATCATCCTGGGTCCACACCTCCTTGGAGATGCTTGCTTAAGATGTTAAAGTATAAGTCTCCATGACCAAGATGACTTGAACACCGCAAGTCAAAGGAACATCGCACTTAAGCCGCAGTAAGAACTTCATTGACATATATATATATATATCACCATATGAAGTCTTACAGCTAGTCACTCCAATGAACTAGTTCCCTTAACTAGCATCCATGTTTATCTCCGGACATCCCAATGTCACCAGCCAGTGAGAATCAGCTGATTAGAGAATAACCCATTCTAGTCTCAACAGAATTGATAGTGTCCGTTTTTATCAATTCATCGACTAGGGATACTTTCAATACTTCACATTTGCACATTTAGAGATAATCACTAGTTGTGATCACATCACAAATTCTCTTATGCTGTGAATTGTATTGCGGACATTCAGTAGATGAGTTTAAGATCCCAATCAAATACACAAACATGTATACTCAAATATTGAATTATCATTTATTAAAATAAATGTTTACAATCATAAGGCGATTGCCTTAGGACACTTCTCTCATATCACTAACAGATGGATCATCCCAGGTCGCCTTGAGGTTGGTGGCACCCTTCTCCTTTCCCTTCGACCTCTTCTTGTCACCTTTCTTCTTCTCCTCCTTCTTATCATCTCTTCTCTTTAGTTGAGGGCACTCGTTC
Organism: Boesenbergia rotunda; assembly: GCA_024364735.1. NCBI lineage: Eukaryota > Viridiplantae > Streptophyta > Magnoliopsida > Zingiberales > Zingiberaceae > Boesenbergia > Boesenbergia rotunda. The sequence continues at coordinate 184,935 of JAGFNQ010004683.1, forward strand.
TTCATGTGTCCCTCTTGGTGGCAGTTGTAGCAGATGATGTCCTTGCCCTTACCCTTGCCTTTGGACCCTTTCCTAGCATAAGACTTGTTAGAAAAACTTTTGAAAGCCTTACGCATTGTTCCTTACCATGAAAGCTCTTGGTTACTATCCAAAGAGGCGCTGGACTCCTCTGAGTCGGATGATGAGGACTAGATCACCTTCTTCTTCTCCTTCCTTTTCTTCTTCTCCTTTTCTGCAATAAAAGCTATACCTTTCTCTTTGGCCGAAACGTTAGCTTGCTCGTGTAGTTCAAATTCACAAAACAAATCGTCTAATTTAACTAAAGATAAATCCCTTGATACTTTGTAGGCATCCACCATAGATGCCCACAAGGTAGTTCTCGGGAAGGCTTGTAGGACATACCTGACGATATTTTAGTTTTCGATCTTTTCGCCAATCACATGGAGTTCGTTGATGACCTCCTTCACCCTTCCATGCAGCTGGCTGACAGTCTCGTTTCTCTTCATGGACAGGGATTGGAGTTGGGCCACGAGCAAGTCGTTCTTTGCTCTTCTGGACTCGTTTGACCCTTCGTTCAGTTTCACCAGTTTGTCCCACAATTCTTTGGCGCTCTTGAATGACCCCACCTTGTTGAGTTGCTCCTTTGAGAGCCCGCACTGAAGTGTGGTGGTTGCCTTGGCAATGTACTGCGCCCTCTTCATGACCTCTTTCGACCAGGATCTCATGGGTGTCGGTTCTCCTCTTTCATCGAAGGGTGCATCGAATCCATCTATAATGCTAATCCAATTTTCAATATCGTTCATAAGATAATACTACATCCCACCTTTCCAGTACGTGAAATCGTTCCCGTCGAAGAAGGGTGGTTGTGCAGTGCTATATCCCTCTTGAAACGCCATTTAACTTTGCTCCGATTGACGGTGAGTTCTTCCGAAATGAACCGGCTCTGATACCAACTGATAGATCGACTGGCGTGCTAGAGGGGGGGTGAATAGCACTTTTTCGTTGACGTCTCTACAAGATTGTTAGCGCAGCGGAAACAATAATATGCAAAGGACAAACAGAACAATGCTAACAATCGAAGTTTACTTGGTATCCAGCCAAATGGGTGACTAATCCTAGGATCCACGCACGTACACCACCTCCACTATGAAAAATCTCCTTCAGGTGGAGAAACATTTACAGCGGTGTTGTCTTCCTCTTTACAAAATATAGTGATTGAAGAGAGAGGAAGATGAGAAGACTTTTTGCACTAGCAGCACTTCGTTACAGTACGGAACCGTACCATTCACGTGCACTAGTAGCACTTCGTTACAGTATGGAACTCAGTGTAAAGTTTATACAGATTACCAGAGTCTGCGGTATTTCTTCACCCAGAAAGATCTGAATATGAGACAGCGCAGATGGCTCGAATTGGTCAAGGATTATGACTGTGAGATCCTGTACCATCCGGGAAAAGTCAACAAGGTAGCCGATGCTCTCAGTAGAAAATCATGTGCTGCTTTGATGTCTTTATCAGCTTTGTCACAACCCTTAGGGGAAGAAATTATGAATTACGGGATTGAAATCATATCAGGACAACTGTCCACCCTGATGATTGCGCCGACATTATTCGACGATATTCAAGAAAAGCAGAATCATGATCCGAGCCTTCAGAGGATCAGGCAAGAGGTTCTCGAAGGCAAGGACAATGGATTTCGGATTTCAGACAGCGGAGTCTTATATCTTCGAGATCGATTATGTGTTCCCGACGACTCCGATTTACGGATGAGAATCCTTGAGGAAGCTCATGGAACACCTTATGCGATGCATCCTGGGTCTACCAAGATGTATCAAGATCTGAAGAGCAAGTTTTGGTGGTCCAGTATGAAGCGAGATGTAGCCCACTATATTAGTATGTGTTTGACCTGCCAGAGGGTCAAAGCAGAACACCAGAGGCCTGGAGGAGTTTTGCAACCCCTGTCGATCCCCGAGTGGATATGGGAAGACATCTCTATGGATTTCATCTCTGGGCTGCCTAGAACGACGAATGGATATGATGGTATATGGGTTATTGTGGACAGACTCACCAAGTCTGCCCATTTTCTGGCTATCAAGATGACCCACTCGGTAGAGCAGTTGGCTCAACTGTACGTCAAGGAAATTGTCCGACTGCACGGAGTTCCCAAGACCATTATCTCGGATAGGGATGGTCGATTTACTTCAAATTTTTGGGGACACGTGCAGAAGGCTCTTGGCACGAAGTTGAAATTCAGTACTGCCTTTCACCCCCAGACTGACGGGCAGACTGAAAGAGTAAACCAGATATTAGAGGACATGTTGGGAGCTTGTGCCTTGGATTTCAAGGGAAGCTGGTGTCAATACCTGGCCTGGCAGAGTTTGCTTATAACAACAGTTATCAGGCTACTATCGGGATGGCACCGTACGAAGCACTATACGGAAGGAAATGCAGATCTCCTATATGCTGGTTTGAGAGTGGTGAAAAGAAGGAGATGGGACTCCAGACGGACATTATAGACGAAACCACTCAGGCTATAAAGAATATCCGCCAGAGGATAGAGACTGCTCAGAGTCGGCAGAAAAGCTACGCTGACAAGCGACGCAGACCACTAGAATTTAAGGTTGGGGATTCAGTATTCCTGAAAGTGGCCCCTATGAAAGGGGTGATGAGATTCGGGAAGAAAGGGAAGCTGAGTCCGAGATATGTGGGACCGTATCAGATTCTGAGACGGGTAGGCAAAGTGGCCTACGAACTGGAGTTACCGCCAGAAATGTCGGCTATCCACAATGTCTTCCATGTATCAATGCTCAGGAAATGTACCTCTGATGTGAATCAGATGATAGAGCCCCAACCAGTACAAGATCAAGAGAACCTAAGTTCCAAACGCCGACCTATTCAGATCCTAGACCGGGAAGTCAAAAAGCTAAGGAACAAGGAAGTACCCTTAGTAAAAGTTCTGTGGCGGAACGAACAATTCGAAGAAGCCATGTGGGAACGAGAGGAGGCAATACGATTAAAGTATCCGGAATTATTTTAAAGTTCGGGACTAACTTTTTATAACGTACGGAGGATTGTAACACCCCAAAATTTTCCCATATGAAATATTATGAATTCATGAAACATTATTATTATTATGAAATTTCATGATGGGCTTGGCTTAATGAGTTTGGATGTGGATTAGTACAATATGTGATAAAAAGGAAATGTAGAAAGGAGGAAGCAAGGATTGAACCTTGAACCTCCTAGTTGCACTAATCATGTCATAACCAACACACCAAGCCATGTTTCATGTTGAGAGAATAAGAAACATGCTTGTTAAAGCTAGGGAAGTGAAGAGACATGTCCCTTCATGAGAAAAGTATAAATAAGAGAAGGAGAGGTTGGAATAACTTCCTCTCTTCTTCTTCCTCACTCTCCCCACCGAAAATTCATCCTCTTCTCCCCTTTTCAAGTTTTGAAATTTCACCCTAGGGTTCTAACCCTAGGGAATTTGGAAGGAAGAAGATCCCATCCAAGGATCTTGCCCTCTACAAGGGCCAAAGGTTCTAGTGAAGTGCTAGTAAGGAAACTCTCACTCTAACTTCAACCAAGGGTACCCTAAGGGAAATTCAAGCGAAAGGATGTAAGTATCCCCTCGCCTGCAGTGTAATAGTTGTGTATGGTTCTTTTGCTTTTGTGGTTTTCGAAAATGGGAGTTTTCCCCTTTGTAAGTTTCGGCCAACACCCAAAGAGGAGGCCTTGGTTACTCCTTGATACATGAGAAGACCCCTTGAGACTTAGGGTATATATGTATGTTGATTTTCTTCATGATGTTATGAACAAGACTTTAGGGTTTCACCCTTGTGTAGGTTTCGACCAACCTCAAAGAGGAGGCTTTGGTTACTCCTTGTTGCATGGGAAGACCCCTTGGAATTTAGGGTATACTTATATGTTGTTTTTCTACATGTTGTGGTGACAAAAATTAGGGTTGAACACCCTATAAGGTTTCGGCCAAAACATGAAGCAAAGAGGGTTTAGGGTTGTATGATTTCCTATGATGTATCCATGTTTAGTAGTGTAGACAAAGTGTTTGTGTAAATGTTTGTGTGAAACCTAAGTCCAAGAACCCTAGTTCCCCTACCCTTGATTTTCGGCCAACCCTAGAAAAATTAGGGTTTAGGGTGCATGATTATCCTAGGATATATTCTAGGCTTAATATGTTGCATGATATGTAACTACGAGACACGATTATGTTTAGTACGACGATATGTATATGCATGTGATGTCTAAATGAAATGCTTGATTGGAAATCTTAAGGTTCCCTAGCATATGATATTCGACCAAGCCATGAGCATTAGGGTTGTGAAGGTTGATTACTCCATGATGTATGCTATGCTTAGTATGATACATGATGTATATATATGTGATGCTTGTATGGGATGTTTGATGTCAAAAAAAATCTAAGCTACCCTACCTTTAATTTTCGGCCAAACCCTAGGTTTAGGGTTAGGAAGGGTTAAATTAAACCATGAAGCATGTTATGATATGAATATGATTGATGTGATCAATTTTGTCATATATAAGTATGTTTAAGTGGTTGAAATATGATGTATGTATGAGCATGCCTTATAGCCCATGGGGCACCATTATGAAATTGCATGTGATATGTAAGTTAAAATGCTTGAAAGGATACTCTACTAAGTATGGGATCAAGAGCACCCCTTATGTTGTGTGGTGTGTCCCTATGGGATCATGAGCACCCTTGAAGAGTGGTGTGTTCCTTAAGAATGGATTTGGAGTACTCCTTAGCATATATGTAAAAGCATGATAAGTATTTTACTTCGAAAGTTGTGTACCCGACTCGGAAGGGGGTCGTTAAACAAATCCGGGGTACATGTTAACTTAAGGTCATGGCTCCGGTAGAACGGAAGGGTCCTGCTCTAATTGGTTGGTGGCTCGCTACCCCAATTCATTAGGGAATGCGCAATATGTACGCGCAATATGTGGTACACAACTGGGCCCTATATGATATGGATGTATTTTTAAGTAATACCTTTATGGAATTGTTTTGAAAACATTCATTGAAAATATTTATTATATGTGAAGGGTATGCTTAAGGTACTTTATGCTGCATGATTAGAAACATTGATGTTTAGTATGCTTTGATGAACTCATGCTTATGATTTATTATGTGTACATATTGTATGCTTTCGTATGGATTTTGCAAGTAGGACAGGATCTTTACTAAGCATTTATGCTTACTAGTTTATGTGTTGTCTTATGCTGCAGATAAGGGTAAGGAACACTTAAACTAAAGGAAGAGGCAGGAGGCTGAAGATGTGTGGGGTGGTGGCTCGAGAAAGAAAGATCTTTATATCTACATTACTATGTTTATGATAATGTTTTCTTCAAAAATGAATGTTAGTGATTAGGTTTGATATCGCATGATAATGATTACACTTAGAATTCTCATATATTTGATTTTGTTTGGTTATGTTCTGAGCTTGAAATAATATGTGAACCTATCATGTTATAGAATAACTTTTGATTAAAATATTGTATATGATGTTCTAATGATTCAAGCATGACATTTGATTGACATGTATTGACTAGCATGCTTAGCACTTGTAAATATCACTTGATAGCTTTAGACAAGCATGCTTAGCACTTAGTCCTTGCGCACTTGTATTTATTATATGTTAAATTTTTATTATATGAATGAATGACTAGTACGTAACCCCGCCCCGAGAGTAGATATAAGGGCGGGCGTTACAGGTTGGTATCAGAGCAGGTTTCCCCTCCACCACACACACATCAAGCTTCATCCTGCCGCTTCCAAGTAAGAGATCCTAACCTCGCTTTATTTTATTTCATGTACAGTAATGATTATATAAAGATGATTGATGCTTGCATAACTAATGAAAGTAGTATTAATTCTCACATTAGTTTATATATCACCTGTATGATAGACAATGACTAGTAATTGTAAGATATGTGAACATGAACGATACTTCCTCTTATATAAATATATGTATTCATTAATAATTTAGAATTTGGGGTAAGAGGGTGGTTACATATGGTAATCACTAGGGTAAACTACACCGATTGGGTGTGTGTTTTCCTCTGTATATATTTGCGAATTGGAAAAGGAATGGTTTAGTACTAACTATGTCATTTTCTTTTCAATTCCAGATGTTGCATGAGGATTACACTGAGAGATGCCGCGAGCCCTTCGAGGAGGATCCCAAGCCCTTCGAGGAGGATCCCGAGCCCTTCGAGGAGGACCCGGAGCCCTTCGAGGAGGATCCAGAGATGCTGGAGATGTTCGAGGAAGACCTTGAAGCGGACGAGGAGATTCTCGAGATCGAAGAAGACGACCCGATGGGAACAGTAGAGGATCCTGAGGCGGGCCAAAGGGAGATGAACGAGGAGGTAGTTGTTGTCGCTATGATATTCTTTATATTGGGCATAACGGCAGCCCATCTTGCTCACTGAGTTGGACTAGTCTTGTATGTAGAATTTTAAGATGGAATAAAAATAAATTTTGGTGATATAATAAATAAGATCTCATTTGCCCTATATTAAGCATGTGACAAATAAGGACGAATATTTGGGGAAGCATAATATGAGTTGGGTTACCCATAATCACGATAAGTATATAATTACGTGTATAATTATACCCGGGTTAGCACCTGAAAAGGGATATAGAAGTTACAATTGAGTTGGTCCCTGGTACTAACCCCATTTCTAAGGCACCGTACCGTATGGCGCCGACGGAATTAAAGGAATTACAAGGACAGTTACAAGAGCTGCTTGACAAGGGACTCATCCGCCCTAGTCATTCCCCCTGGGGAGCTCCCGTACTGTTCGTGAAAAAGAAGGATGGGTCGATGCGAATGTGTATCGACTATCGGGCGCTAAACAACGTAACTATTAAGAATAGGTACCCTCTACCCAGGATAGATGACCTGTTCGATCAACTGAAGGGAGCCACGGTTTTCTCTAAGATTGACCTAAGATCTGGTTATCACCAAGTCAGGGTGAGAAAGGAGGATATACCGAAGACGGCTTTCCGAACCAGATACGGGCATTATGAGTTCGTAGTTATGCCATTTGGAGTTACCAATGCGCCAGCTATGTTTATGGACTTAATGAATCGGGTATTCTCGGCATTCCTCGACAGATTTGTGATCGTCTTTATCGACGATATCCTTATATATTCAAGAACTCCCGAAGAACATGCTGAGCACCTGAGTATAGTGCTACAGATTCTTCAGAAGGAACAACTGTATACTAAATTTTCCAAATGCGAGTTCTGGCTTGATCAAGTATCATTCTTGGGACACGTTATCTCCAGGGAAGGAGTAATGGTGGACCCAATTAAAATTGAAGCTATGAGTAACTGGACCAGACCCAAGAATGCCAGTGACATCAGAAGTTTCCTCGGGCTAGCAGGCTATTACAGAAAATTCGTAGAGAACTTCTCTCGGATTGCAGCCCCGATGACAGCTCTTACCAAGAAAGACAAGAAATATGTATGGACCGATGAATGTGAGAAGAGCTTTACCGAACTGAAAAGGAGGCTGACTAGCGCTCCGATATTGACTCTTCCAGAAAGCGATACGGGTTTCGATATGTACAACGACGCATCCAAACTGGGACTCGGAGCTGTACTTATGCAGAATGGGAAGGTAATTGCCTATGCCTCTAGGCAACTCAAGGAACATGAAAGGAATTATCCTACCCATGACTTAGAACTAGCAGCGGTGGTCTTTGCACTGAGAATATGGAGACACTACCTATATGGAACTCAGTGTAAAGTTTATACAGATCACCAGAGTCTGCGGTATTTCTTCACCCAGAAAGATCTGAATATGAGACAGCGCAGATGGCTCGAATTGGTCAAGGATTATGACTGTGAGATCCTGTACCATCCGGGAAAAGCCAACAAGGTAGCCGATGCTCTCAGTAGAAAATCATGTGCTGCTTTGATGTCTTTATCAGCTTTGTCACAACCCTTAGGGGAAGAAATTATGAATTACGGGATTGAAATCATATCAGGACAACTGTCCACCCTGATGATTGCGCCGACATTATTCGACGATATTCTAGAAAAGCAGAATCATGATCCGAGCCTTCAGAGGATCAGGCAAGAGGTTCTCGAAGGCAAGGACAATGGATTTCGGATTTCAGACAGCGGAGTCTTATATCTTCGGGATCGATTATGTGTTCCCGACGACTCTGATTTACAGATGAGAATCCTTGAGGTAGCTCATGGAACACCTTATGTGATGCATCCTGGGTCTACCAAGATGTATCAAGATCTGAAGAGCAAGTTTTGGTGGTCCGGTATGAAGCGAGATGTAGCCCACTATATTAGTATGTGTTTGACCTGCCAGAGGGTCAAAGCAGAACACCAGAGGCCTGGAGGAGTTTTGCAACCCCTGTCGATCCCCGAGTGGATATGGGAAGACATCTCTATGGATTTCATCTCTGGGCTGCCTAGAACGACGAATGGATATGATGGTATATGGGTTATTGTGGACAGACTCACCAAGTCTGCCCATTTTCTGGCTATCAAGATGACCCACTCGGTAGAGCAGTTGGCTCAACTGTACGTCAAGGAAATTGTCCGACTGCACGGAGTTCCCAAGACCATTATCTCGGATAGGGATGGTCGATTTACTTCAAATTTTTGGGGACACGTGCAGAAGGCTCTTGGCACGAAGTTGAAATTCAGTACTGCCTTTCACCCCCAGACTGACGGGCAGACTGAAAGAGTAAACCAGATATTAGAGGACATGTTGGGAGGTGGTCCCTTGGATTTCAAGGGAAGCTGGTGTCGATACCTGAGCCTGGCAGAGTTTGCTTATAACAACAGTTATCAGGCTACTATCGGGATGGCACCGTACGAAGCACTATACGGAAGGAAATGCAGATCTCCTATATGCTGGTTTGAGAGTGGTGAAAAGAAGGAGATGGGACTCCATACGAACATTATAGACGAAACCACTCAGGCTATAAAGAATATCCGCAGAGGATACAGACTGCTCATAGTCGGCAGAAAAGCTACGCTGACAAGCGACGCAGACCACTAGAATTTGAGGTTGGGGTTTCAGTATTCCTGAAAGTGGCCCCTATGAAAGGGGTGATGAGATTCGGGAAGAAAGGGAAGCTGAGTCTGAGATATGTGGGACCGTATCAGATTCTGAGACGGGTAGGCAAAGTGGCCTACGAACTGGAGTTACCGCCAGAAATGTCGGCTATCCACAATGTCTTCCATGTATCAATGCTCAGGAAATGTACCTCTGATGTGAATCAGATGATAGAGCCCCAACCAGTACAAGATCAAGAGAACCTAAGTTCCAAACGCCTACCTATTCAGATCCTAGACCGGGAAGTCAAAAAGCTACGGAACAAGGAAGTACCCTTAGTAAAGGTTCTGTAGCGGAACGAACAATTCGAAGAAGCCATGTGGGAACGAGAGGAGGCAATACGATTAAAGTATCCGGAATTATTTTAAAGTTCGGGACGAACTTTTTATAACATACGGAGGATTGTAACACCCCAAAATTTTCCCATATGAAATATTATGAATTCATGAAATATTATTATTATTATGAAATTTCATGATGGGCTTGGCTTAATGAGTTTGGATGTGGATTAGTGCAAAATGTGATAAAAAGGAAATGTAGAAAGGAGGAAGCAAGGATTGAACCTTGAACCTCCTAGTTGCACTAATCATGTCATAACCAACACACTGATAGATTCCATTTTATTGATCATTTGAGTTGCTTAAATCCCTGTTTGATCTATGTTTTTATTGCTAAAATTGTGAAATTGCCTAGGTTTTAGAACTTATTCATGTTTTGGACTTAATTGCAAAATTTCATATATTTGAGTTAATTGGCCACTAAATTCTTGATTTATTTTTTTTGTAGGCATAAAAGGTTCAAGGACCTAGGGCATATTGGGTCAAACTCGAGTCGGAAGTGACCCAGATCAGATTATCAAGATTACGATTAAATCTGGGCCGTCCGATTCGAGAGCGGCTAGAGCTGAGCCATCCGGGATGATCTGAAGCCATCCGAGCTAGGGCTAGGGTTGATCAAGCACCCTGATCAAGATCTGAAGGTTTTATCACAATCAGAGCTCAATCAACCGTTGGATCAAGCTTGGAGGGCTCTAGATCATCCATTCAAAGATTAGCTTGATCTGGATTATCCGTTGCAAATCTGGAGGATTCGAGCTACCACGAGGTAGATCCTGACCTCAGATCACCATCATCAAAGTTTGGCTCAAATCAGATGAAGATCAGCCGTTGGATTGAAGCAAACAAATCTGAGCCGTCCACTGGTTATTATTTAAGGAAATTTTCTTCGCAGCCAAGCCTCGTCGCGTCTTCAGAGTTCTTCGCCGCAGCCACCCTCTTCATCGAGTTCTTCACTTTTCCTTGCGTTTTCTTCAATCCGTGGGCGCGACCACTCGTTTCCTTACTGAGTTCGTGTGCTAGATCATTGGGGAGTTCATCAGATTTGTTTCCGGATCGAAATTGCCCAAGAACAGAGTTTGTGAGAGGTTTCTACAGCTCTGTCAGTTTGGTACCGTCGGATCAGCTGTGCTTCAACACCTTCCATCCGAGCTATCCAGAGGAGTTCCCTGAGTAGCTTGGACCATCATCCACCCATCCACGCACGCAGACACAGCTGCAAGGAAGAAATCGTTTATAAAATTCAGAAATGGGCAGTTTGAGCTGTTTTCAATCGCTGATGAGTTTTTCCCCATGATTTGCTGAGCTTGCGGGTCCGAGGCTCTCCTTTGCTTGACAACCAAAGAGTATCCGAGCTCTGGAAGGGATCGAGGAGTATAATTTCTTAGTTTAATTTCAGTTTAGCTGTAAACTCTTGATTTTCGCACTGTTTTGTTCTGAATTCTTGTTCAGCTGCTGTGATTGTCGATTCTTGAGTTCTTAGCTGTAGTTTCGATTCAATTCTGCAAGTAGATTAATATAGGAGCTTGTTTAGTGATCAACTAGATCCAATTTCAGTTTATTTTAGTTTGATTTGTTGCGTGCCAAGTTGTTTCCTGCGTGCCAAGTTGCTTGCCGAGTATCACATTTTCAGCCCCTTTAGACTAGTGTTTGTTAAATAGTTGCTAGCTAAGTTTCCTTGCATCTAGACTAGTTTCTTTAATTTGTTTTGCACTAGCTAGTTTAGTCCTTAATCTATTGCGAAAACAGGAAAATTTGTAGCTTAACTTTAATTTCTGCAATCTGAATTTCAGCATTTGGTTTCTAATTTCTGGGCTTTTCTATTTCTGATCTCAGTTTCGATTCCTTGCCTTAATCTTGCTTAGTTCTATCCTAAAACTTTTGTTTCCTAAACGAACCAAACAGTTTTAAGGTTTGGGCTTCAAGTTTACGTACTTAGTGAATTGGAGCTAGTTTTTGGCACAAAGGATTCTCCTTGCGTGCCAATTGATTTGGCTCCATTTGCATCTGAATTGAGCTTGTATTTATGGCATGTGAGTGTGTTTGAGTCAATAAGTTTACATGTCAATTATTTCCGAATTTTATTGGCAATAGTTGGTTCCCAAAAACTATTAGCTAGTTGAGTTTTAATTGTGTGGTTGAGTCCTAATCTCGCATGCTCTTAATTGAGTTCAGCTCACTAATTTTCGAAAACTCCCATCCTTGTTTTTACTTCATTGCATAGCATTCCAATTTGTGTTTGAAATCAAAATCAGTATTCAAAAACCTTGTAAGTGTTTGGATTTAGTTTCCATTTATTGAGTTTTTAAGTGCCAATTTCCTTGTTTAGTTTATTAAATCACAGTTCCTATTCTTAATTCTCCATTGCAATTTCAATTTTGATTTTATTCCAATCCCAATCACTTATTTCGAAACCCAAAACAAAAACGATACATAAACACGAGTTTGAATCAAACTAGACAACTATCCCCGAGAAAAATACGACCTGTGGCCCCTATATTACATTTCCATATTTTTTATTGTAAAAGGGTTTCCAGCATTTCATTGCATTCATTTATATATTTAAATTTGATGAGCCCATACATTTCGTGACAACTTTAATTAGTATATTTGGGCGCACCAAATTTTTGGCGCCGTTGCCGGGGAACTGTTAGTTGACTTGTTTGATTTTTTCTTGTGCACTTATTTCATATCATTCTTGATTTGTTTCTGTGCTTATTGTCATATCTTTTGATTTGATTTTACTTGTTTTATCTTTCTATCCACTTTTACTGCTATTTGTTTTGTTTTTATGACCAGGTCTCTAGGTGCTGAATTGCAAGATTTCGATCCTGAGATTGAGAGGACTTTCAGAGTCAGGAGGAGCCAGGCTATTCTTTCTGAGACTGCAGATATCCCTCCACTTCAGACTATCAGCACTCACTCAGGCATTGATATGGCAGACCACCAGAGAACCATGAAGGAGCTCGCAGCACCAGATGCTGCATTTCAGTACTCCAGCATAGCATATCCAGAGCTGGGAGAAAGTTTTGAGTTAAGATCTGGACTTATTAATTTGTTGCCAAAATTTCAGGGTCTATCTGGGGAGGATCCAAACAGACACTTGCACGAATTCCATGTGGTGTGCTCTACTATGAAGCCTCAGGGCATTTCTGAAGAAGACATCAAGCTGAGAGCTTTCCCCTTCACATTGACAGGAGCAGCCAAAGACTGGTTCTATTATTTGCCTACAGGACATGTGTCTAGTTGGATAGCCATGAAGAAGGCATTTTTGGAGAAGTATTTCCCAGCTTCCCGCACAGCTATAATCAGAAAAAATATCTGTGGGATTCAGCAGGTGGTGGGAGAAACACTGCATGATTACTGGGAGAGATTTAACAAGATGTGTTCAAGTTGCCCCCAGCATGGAATCAGTGAGCAATTATTGATTCAATATTTTTATGAGGGACTGCTGCAGATGGAGAGAGTCTTGATTGATGCTGCATCTGGAGGGGCCCTAGTGAACAAGTCACCAATGCAAGCTAGGGAGTTAATTTCTAATATGGCTGAGAATTCCCAACAATTTGGAGGCAGAGCCTTGACCACCAGAGGAGTGGGAGAAGTTCAGGTAGTTCCTACTAATAACAAGGAGGTTAAGAATGCATTGATGGAGCTCACCTTAGCTTTCAAGCAAATGGAATTAAAAATGGACAGACTTAGTTCTGCTCCTTCAGTACCCCCACCCTCTACTCAAATTACAAGTGTGTGTGGCATTTGTTCCAGTCAAGAGCACACTTCAGACTCATGCCCCAATCTCCAACAGGACGAGACAGTAGCTGCATTAGTGAGAGGACAATTTCCAGCAAGAAACAACCCATATTCCTCTACCTATAACCCCGGTTGGAGGAATCATCCTAACTTGAGGTATGGGAACGCTTTCTGCCAACAAGAGCCTCAAAGTCAGTCCTCACAGCAGCCTCAACCAAGTTTCCAGCAGCCCCAACAAACTCAGAACAACCAACAAACTTTTCAGCAAACACGCTCAAGTTTTCAGCCTTCATTTCAGCCTACTTCTCAACATTTTCAGCAACAATTTCAACCATTTGAACCTCAATTTCAGCAACCTTACCAAGGGCAGCAGGGCTTTCAGTCATTCCCAGCTTTCCAAGCTCAAAACCAACAGAATTTCCAGCCATCACAGCCATTGAACCAGTTTTCACAGCCCTACAATCAAGGGTTTCAAGGGCAGAATTTTCAGCCTTCGCCACCTAATTTTCCACCTCAGAATCAGAATTTTCAAGGTCACAACGCCCAGCAATGTTTCCAAGCATATCAGCCATTTGATCAGCCCTATCAACAGCCCAATCAGTCCTTAAATCAGCCCCAACCAACATGTTTTCAACCGAATCAACAAGCTCCACAATTTCAGCCAATTCATTCATCTTTTCAAGGTCAATCAAGGAGCTATTCTAATCAAGGAGGTTATGGGAGATCAAATGGAGGAAATGATCAGCAAGAACCAATGATGGAAGTGCGACAAATGTTCCAACAACAACAACAACATATGCAAAACCTTGAAAGGCAATTGGGTCAATTGGCTAGTGGGCTCAATCAGAATCAAGCTCAAGGATCCAGTCAACTACCTTCCCAAACTATTCCTAATCCCAAGGGGAATGTAAGTGCTATAACTTTGAGAAGTGGGAAGGTTACAACATCTCCTAAGAGTCCAAGAGCAGAATTTTCAGGAAACCGGACAGCTTCTCCAATTCCGGCCCAAAACCACACTGAAATGAGTTCAAATTCAGCTGATTTCGACCCTAGCCCATTCCCAACTCAATCCTCAAGCAACCCTCCAAATTTGGTGGAAATCAGAGAAGAAAACAGTGCCGAGACACATGGGACAGCAGCTGAGACACAAGGGACAGCAGGGCAGAATTCAGCATCTACTTCTTTACCTCCGGCCAAGGTTGATGAATTTAGGGTTCCTTTACCCTTTCCACAGCAGAGAACACATGCCAAGAAGCACATGGAGGAAGAGAAAGCCAAGGAATTCAATGAGTTAGTGGAGCTATTTAGCATGTGGAGATCAATGTACCCTTGTTGACCATGATCAAGCAGATTCCCAAGTATGCTAAGTTTTTGAAGGATCTTTGTGTTCATAAAAAGAGACTCAAGGAAAATGAATTGGTCAGCTTTGGGAAGAACATCTCAGCACTTATCCACACTATCCCTCAGAAGTGCGAAGACCCAGGGGTATTCACCGTTTCTTGTGAGATAGGGAGCACCATTTTCCACGACGCCATGTTAGATTTAGGAGCTTCAATAAATGTGATGCCCAAGTCAGTTTTTCAGATGCTTGGCATAGGCCCTTTACAGCCCACTGGAGTGGTGATACAGCTAGCAGATAGGAGTCAGACCCACCCAGCAGGTATGATTGAAGATGTCTTGGTGAAGGTAAAGGAGCTTATATTTCCTGCTGATTTTTATATTTTGGATATGGAGGGAGATTACTTGGCACACCGTTCTCCACTGATCTTAGGCAGGCCTTTTCTGAAGACGGCCAGAACAAAGATTGATGTACATGCAGGGACACTTTCTATGGAAATTGGAGACACGGTTGTACAATTTAGCCTTTTCGATACTATGAAGCATCCGAGAGAGGACCACTCAATCATGAGCATGGATATTTTAGAGGAGCTGGCACAGACCGAGTTAGAGGCTAAGGGATTTCTGGATGATTTTTCTGGAGGAGCTATAGATTCAGAGGTGGCTGAGAGAGTACTGACTGCTGATACTGAGGAGTTTACAGAAGACATTTCAGACACACTTCCAGCTGGTGACATTTTTCTAGGTGTAGGGGATTGCACAGAGCCCCAAGGATCACCTATTTTTACTGATATTCAGAGTGTACGGGATTGCACTAAGCCCCAGGGACCACTTATTTCTACTGAAGAGGACCAGAGTGAATTGAAGCCATTACCAGGTCACTTAAAGTATGCATACCTAGGAGAGGAGCAGACTTTTCCTGTTATTATTGCACAACATTTGGAGTCAGAACAAGAAGAAAAATTATTGCAAGTCCTGAGGCACTACAAAAAGGCAATTGGGTGGACACTATCAGATATACCAGGTATCAGCCCAGCTATCTGCATGCACAGGATCTTTTTAGAGGAAAATGTCAAACCTGTGAGGCAACCACAAAGGAGGCTCAACCCACTTATTTTGGATGTAGTAAAGAAAGAGGTGACTAGACTTCTACAGGCAGGTATTATTTACCCTATTTCTGACAGTCAGTGGGTTAGCCCTATACATGTGGTGCCTAAGAAATCTGGAGTGACCGTGGTGGCAGATGAAAGTAATGAATTAGTACCCACCAGAGTCAAGAATTCCTGGAGAGTCTGCATTGATTACAGGAAACTCAACAAGGTCACAAGGAAAGATCACTTCCCTCTACCATTCATTGATCAGATGCTTGAGAGACTGGCAGGGAAGTCACACTACTGTTTCTTGGACGGATTTTCAGGCTATTTTCAGATTTGCATAGATCCAGAGGACCAGGAGAAAACCACCTTCACTTGTCCCTTTGGTACATTTGCCTATAGACGTATGCCCTTCGGACTCTGCAACGCACCCGGTACTTTTCAGAGATGTATGGTGAGTATATTCGGTGAGTTGCTAGAGGACTGTATGGAGGTATTTATGGATGATTTTTCAGTTTATGGCACGTCTTTTGATTCATGTCTGAATAACTTGTCTAGGGTTTTACATCGTTGCATTGAAACTAACCTTGTTTTGAATTTTGAGAAATGTCACTTCATGGTAGAGCATGGGATAGTTCTTGGACACATAGTCTCTCAGAAAGGTATTGAGGTAGATCCTGCTAAAATCAGTGTTATTTCTTCTTTATCTTACCCCGTATGCGTACGGGACATTCGAGCTTTTCTTGGACATGCAGGATTTTACCGCAGATTTATTAGAGACTTCAGCTTGATTGCTCGGCCCTTGACACGACTTCTGCAGAAGGATGTTGAGTTTCACTTCGATGAAAAATGCAAGGAAGCTTTTCATAGGCTCAGGGAGGCTCTTACCTCAGCTCCTATTATTACATCACCTGATTGGTCTTTACCTTTTGAATTAATGTGTGATGCTTCTAATTTTGCAGTGGGAGCTGTATTAGCACAGAGGGTAGATGGAGCACCACATGTCATTTCCTATGCCTCCAGAACCCTAGATGCCGCCCAAGCCAACTACACCACGACTGAAAAGGAGCTTCTTTCCATATTTTTGCTTTAGATAGGTTCAGATCATATTTATTGTGTTCTCATGTTGTTGTTTTTCTGATCATGCAGCATTGAAGTACCTCCTGAAGAAGCCAGATGCGAAGCCTAGACTTATTAGATGGATGCTACTGCTACAGGAGTTTGACTTGGAGATACGGGACAGGAGTGGCAAGGAGAATCTAGTAGCGGACCACTTGAGCAGATTGGAGGGAGATGGAGATCCCACGGCCATAGATGATGATTTCAGAGATGAGCAGCTCTTACAGATGCATGGTGAGTCACCTTGGTATGCAGACTTAGTGAATTTTCTTGTAGCTCATGTTTTTCCTACACACTTTTCGAAAGCTCAAAAGGATAAATTTAAAAGTGATGCAAAATATTATGTGTGGGATGATCCTTACTTGTGAAATTTTGTAGTGATCAAATCATTAGGAGATGTGTACCAAATCATGAGTTTCATTCTGTACTCACTTTTTGCCATTCTTCAGCATGTGGTGGGCATTTTGGACCACAAAGGACTGCTAGAAAAATTTTAGAATGTGGATTGTACTGGCCCACCCTGTTTAGAGATTCATATAGGTTTTGTACATGTTGTGATAGATGTCAAAGAACAGGAAACATAAGTGCTAGGAATGAAATGCCTCAACAAGCTATTTTATTTTGTGAGATATTTGATGTGTGGGGTATAGATTTTATGGGACCATTTCCTGCTTCTTTTGGATTCTTGTACATTCTTTTAGCTGTTGATTATGTTTCAAAATGGGTGGAGGCCATTCCCACCAGGACTGATGATTCATCTGTGGTTGTTAGTTTTGTCAGGTCAAACATTTTTTGCAGGTTTGGAATTCCTAGAGCTATCATAAGTGACCAAGGATCCCATTTTTGCAATAAGCACATGAAAGCTCTTCTTAATAAGTACGGGGTATTACATAAGGTTTCTACTGCTTATCACCCCCAAACAAATGGACAAGCCGAGGTATCGAATAGAGAAGTCAAATCCATATTGGAAAAGACCGTGGGATCACATAGGAAGGATTGGAGTAAAAGGCTTGAGGATGCATTATGGGCATATCGCACCGCTTACAAGACACCCATTGGAATGTCACCTTATAGACTTGTGTATGGGAAATCATGCCACTTACCTGTAGAGATTGAGCATAAAGCATACTGGGCAGTTAAAGCTTGCAATTTTGATGCTACTAAAGTGGGAGAAGAAAGGAAGTTGCAACTTCAAGAGCTTGAAGAAATCCGGTTGGAAGCATTTGAGAATTCAAGGATCTACAAGGAAAAGACTAAGAACTTTCATGACAAGCACATTGTGAACAAAGAATTTCAAATTGGTGACAAAGTGCTATTATACAAGTCAAGATTGAAATTGATAAGAGATAAGTTGAGATCAAGGTGGGAAGGTCCATTCATTATAACTAATATTTTTCCCTATGGAGTTTTTGAAATTAGGGACGAAGCTAATGGATTGGTGTGGAAAGTTAATGGCCACCGGCTCAAGAAGTATCTTGAAGAACTAAAGAAGCTAGAGGTGGAGGATGTGTACATTGAGAACGCTATCTACCCAACGTGAAAGGGGAGTTCACTAAATCTTGCATTCATTTTTCTTTGTATATACCATTTTCTTACTTTTTGCAAGAATAACTTCAAGTTTGCGTGAGCAAGAAGTTTTCTCAAGTAAATACTTTTAAGTCCCAATAAAATTCTTCATTGTAAATACCATGTTTACTTAGTACATTTTCATGGTTCTAGGAAATAAATGCTTAGGATACATGACATGAATAAATAGAGTAGGAATAAATGTATCCCTTTAGATTTTCTTTATGCCATGTTAGAGTCTTTTGAAAATAAATTAAATTTGGTTGCCAAAACTTAGGATTTGAGTTTATGGATGAAATCTTGAATATTGAGTACTACTTGGCGTTGAATTCCTAATTGAGAATTTGAGATGAATTATTTTTACCTAGTGAGATTAGCCTTATTTTGTGATACACATATGTTATTGTGCTCTAGAACTTGCCTAGGTTCTTTCGAAATCATATTTCAATGGTTGGATCACATCTATAGAGACTAATCACCTTGTTTACTTTTCCACATCAACTTTGGCAAAAATCATGTTTATCCTATTTGCCTTTCCTTATTCCTAATTCTAACCCCAATTTTTCTATGGATTTATTTGCTTGGGATGTTTTCTTGACGCTATTTTGCCCGAGACGGACAAAGTTTTAAGTGTGGGGGAGTGATTAGTGATTTGGAGGCAAATTGTATCAAAAGAAGCAATTCATGTCAATGAAAATATTTTTTTTTTCTGCAATTTCATGTGCCAAGTGAGTGATGTTTTGTACCAAGAATGAGTTAGAGAGATGGAAGCAATTGGAAATTGAGTTTCCTTATCATATTTTGAAGACTTAAATGGCAAGCAAAGAAAAATCAGTGCAATGAATCAAAGAAAAAAATATGGCAATGTATCAACTTACCTAGTGAAGCATTCAACTCTCCATTACCATGTGATGTATTCATTTGGAGAATTCAAAGTTTTTGCAATGAATCTGCCATGAAGTTGAAATGGAGAGCAAAACAGAAAAAGAAAAGAATTTTTGAGAAGCATGAGCTAAGACAAGTTGAAGACCATCTGAATTGAAGAGCTGATGAAATCAGCAGCCGAATAGCTGCTGAAATCAGAGAAGTTGAAGCTGATTGTTTTGGATCTGCAGCTGGGCAGAAGGGAGAAAGCAGCAATACATCATGGATCTTAGACAGAAATTGCAGCTGGACAATCTTAGTCAAAAGCAGAATCTGTGCAGAAAATTAGTTTCAAGAGCTGAGAATATATTTTGTATCATGGAAGCTGAAAAGAAGCTGAAAGGAATATGAATCTGAGCTAGGAATTGCTGCCGGAGGCTGGAATTGGACCTCCATTTGAAGCCGAATTGAAGCTGAATTGATTTAGAACTTCTGAAATGATGTAGCTGAATTGCAGTGGGACAATGGCATAAATTCTGAGCAATTCTGGAATGGATGCAGCAGAGAAACAAGATGAACTGCAGCTGTATAATCTGACCAAAAGCTGAGAAGAAATTCTGAAAATGCCCAAATCTTTTGAGGAGCTATGAATCATGATATTAAGTGTAGAATGAATCTGAAGTTGAAGGTGCACATTCAATTTCAGATCTAGGAAGAACAAATGGTTATTAGAAGTTTTAAAGTGGAGAAGAAGGAAAGAAGAGAGGAACAAGATGGCACACAAATTGGAAGTTTCGGCACCGTTGAATCAAGTGAAGCTTTTCTCATCCAAATTGAAAAATTGTTCTACCATCATTCTGATTTCATTAGAGAAGGAGAAGGAAAGAAACCAAAAGTCAGAAAAAGAAGGAAGACATATTGGCAAATAGATAAGAAATTGGCACATTGAACCAAGGAAGGTTTCTTCATCCAAATCCAAGGGAACTATTTAAGTTTGAAGTCACAACACTTTTGAGATCATTAGGGGACTGTATGGAGAAGCAAGAAGCATCGAAAATATCCTCAAGCACTCAAGTCTTCCACTTTACCAAATTTTCCACTTTCTTAGTTTTTATTCCACTCCTTACCATTTTCTATGTTTTTCTTTGTTTTTATAGATGTTGATCCTATCATGATAAATGGTAGAGAGTAGATAATAAGCAAGCCTATGGTAGTGCAAGAAACATATGTGTAAGAGTGAGCTCCACTTTCATCATTAAGTTAGAACTTAAGGAGAGAGCCACCAAAACTTCCCATGAAAGGCTAGTGATTTGAATTCATCTCAATGACTCATGATAGTTGAAAAGGCCAAGTTGTTGATTTAAGGACAAGATAGTAATCCATAGAGCTTAGATCTATGAGAATTGACAACCCTAGGTAATTTCTTTTCATTTGTTTCTAATTAGGCTTAAGAGAGCCTAAGGGATACTTATTTACTGTTTTCGCGAGACGCTCAAGGCTAAGTGTGGGGGAGTTGATAGATTCCATTTTATTGATCATTTGAGTTGCTTAAATCCCTGTTTGATCTATGTTTTTATTGCTAAAATTGTGAAATTGCCTAGGTTTTAGAACTTATTCATATTTTGGACTTAATTGCAAAATTTCATATATTTGAGTTAATTGGCCACTAAATTCTTGATTTATTTTTTTTGTAGGCATAAAAGGTTCAAGGACCTAGGGCATATTGGGTCAAACTCGAGTCGGAAGTGACCCAGATCAGATTATCAAGATTACGATTAAATCTGGGCCGTCCGATTCGAGAGCGGCTAGATCTGAGCCATCCGGGATGATCTGAAGCCATCCGAGCTAGGGCTAGGGTTGATCAAGCACCCTGATCAAGATCTGAAGGTTTTATCACAATCAGAGCTCAATCAACCGTTGGATCAAGCTTGGAGGGCTCTAGATCATCCATTCAAAGATTAGCTTGATCTGGATTATCCGTTGCAAATCTGGAGGATCCGAGCTACCACGAGGTAGATCCTGACCTCAGATCACCATCATCAAAGTTTGGCTCAAATCAGATGAAGATCAGTCGTTGGATTGAAGCAAACAAATCTGAGCCGTCCACTGGTTATTATTTAAGGAAATTTTCTCCGCAGCCAAGCCTCGTCGCGTCTTCGCCGTCTTCTCCAGTTCATCGAGTTCTTCACTTCTTTTTGCGTTTTCTTCCATCAGTGGGCGCGACCACTCGATCTTCTTGCAGAATTCATGTGCTAGATCATTGGGGAAGCAATCAGTCTTGTTTCCGGATCAAATCTGCCCAAGAACAGAGTTGTGAGAGGTTTCTACAGCTTTGTCCGTTTAACACTCTTCGGATCGGCTGTGCTCTATCACTTTCTATCTAAGCTATCCAGAGGGGTTCCCTGAGTAGCTTGGACCATCATCCACCCATCCACGCACGCAGACACAGCTGCAAGGAAGAAATCGTTTAGAAAATTCAGAAATGGGCAGTTTGAGCTGTTTTCAATCGCTGATGAGTTTTTCCCCATGATTTGCTGAGCTTGCGGGTCCGAGGCTCTCCTTTGCTTGACAACCAAAGAGTATCCGAGCTCTGGAAGGGATCGAGGAGTATAATTTCTTAGTTTAATTTCAGTTTAGCTGTAAAGTCTTGATTTTCGCACTGTTTTGTTCTGAATTCTTGTTCAGCTGCTGTGATTGTCGATTCTTGAGTTCTTAGCTGTAGTTTCGATTCAATTCTGCAAGTAGATTAATATAGGAGCTTGTTTAGTGATCAACTAGATCCAATTTCAGTTTATTTTAGTTTGATTTGTTGCGTGCCAAGTTGTTTCCTGCGTGCCAAGTTGCTTGCCGAGTATCACATTTTCAGCCCCTTTAGACTAGTGTTTGTTAAATAGTTGCTAGCTAAGTTTCCTTGCATCTAGACTAGTTTCTTTAATTTGTTTTGCACTAGCTAGTTTAGTCCTTAATCTATTGCGAAAACAGGAAAATTTGTAGCTTAACTTTAATTTCTGCAATCTGAATTTCAGCATTTGGTTTCTAATTTCTGGGCTTTTCTATTTCTGATCTCAGTTTCGATTCCTTGCCTTAATCTTGCTTAGTTCTATCCTAAAACTTTTGTTTCCTAAACGAACCAAACAGTTTTAAGGTTTGGGCTTCAAGTTTACGTACTTAGTGAATTGGAGCTAGTTTTTGGCACAAAGGATTCTCCTTGCGTGCCAATTGATTTGGCTCCATTTGCATCTGAATTGAGCTTGTATTTATGGCATGTGAGTGTGTTTGAGTAAATAAGTTTACATGTCAATCATTTCCGAATTTTATTGGCAATAGTTGGTTCCCAAAAACTATTAGCTAGTTGAGTTTTAATTGTGTGGTTGAGTCCTAATCTCGCATGCTCTTAATTGAGTTCAGCTCACTAATTTTCGAAAACTCCCATCCTTGTTTTTACTTCATTGCATAGCATTCCAATTTGTGTTTGAAATCAGAAATCAGTATTCAAAAACCTTGTAAGTGTTTGGATTTAGTTTCCATTTATTGAGTTTTTAAGTGCCAATTTCCTTGTTTAGTTTATTAAATCACAGTTCCTATTCTTAATTCTCCATCGCAATTTCAATTTTGATTTTATTCCAATCCCAATCACTTATTTCGAAACCCAAAACAAAAACGATACATAAACACGAGTTTGAATCAAACTAGACAACTATCCCCGAGAAAAATACGACCTGTGGCCCCTATATTACATTTCCATATTTTTTATTGTAAAAGGGTTTCCAGTTATTCATTTATAAATTCTAAATTTGATGAGCCCATACATTTCGTGACAAATTAATTAGTATATTTTGGGGTCGTCACTCGTCCCAATTGCATAGATCTCCAGACGTCGTCTTCTGATAGCAACGGCTATTGGCGAAGTGGTGGAGGAAGACAGTTCTAAACTCCATGAAGGAGTTGATAGAACTTGAGGGCAGCCTCTGGAACAATCATTGTGCTACTCCGGATAGGGTGTTCAAGAACACCCGGTACTTTACACCGTCGGTATACTGGTGTAGGAGTGCCGCATTTTCAAACTTACAGACAAGATCCTCCGGATCTGTCTTCCCATTGTAATCAGCAATCCCAAGCCCACGAAACTGCTTTGGCATGGGGTCTTCTACAATCTCGGATGAGAAGGGAGTAGAGGGAGCCTTCGGGGAGGCCTTAGGTTCCTCCCACTTCCCCTATCCATCTTCGTGTCTCAGCGCGCTAGAGGCTACCGAGTTGACCTTCTCAATATCTCCGGGAGAGTCTTGCCAGTGGTCCGGGGCTGCTCTGGCACGTCGCCCAGTGGTGTGACGGATCTTCGCCGTTGGGGGTGCGAGATGGAGATTTTGGGGATCTCGTCCCGCACAGAAACACCTCGCTGTGAGGCGGCTTGCTCGATTTGGTACTGTTCGAGCGCTTCTTTGATGACGTTGGCCACCAAGCGATCCAATTCCTCTTTTGTCAGGACGATGGATTGTCTCGCCAGCTCTGTCATCAATGCTCCTTCTGGTGCTTTACTGGTTTCCCACAGACGACGCCAAACTTGTTCAGGAAGGAATCGACGTCGACGGCTAGTCATCAGGGTTCAGTCCACGCGGATGCTGATGCTAGAGGAAGAGCTCACACCCTGCGAGATTAACACGAGTGTTAGGGGAACACGCCGGAGGTTGTCCGGCGGAACCCACTCCGACGCTCAAGTCAGTGCCTTGATCCAGAAGATGAAAAGAAGGTAAAAAAGGTATGCGTGAAGTAGAGATAGCATAAAAAAACCCCCTTACCAGAGGGGTTGGAATACCTTTTATACCTGAGGAGAATGTCCCACAAGTCTTCACGATCTTTACCACGTCCCCCTAATTGTTGGTTACGGGATCACCTTTGCAATGGTTCACGCAGTCATTAAGTTCGAACCGTTGTGATAATTATGGGTCATAATTATCCCGTAATAATTGGTGATGATTATCCGCAGATCCGAAGACAAGAGGGACCGTTACTTGAGGCCAAATGCTTCTTGGGCTCCGCTCCCCCGAGGTGATCTCGGGGTCTTCTGGCCCGGGGGGTTTCGGGCATTTTGCCTTCCCAAGGTGGTCTCGGGGACCTGACCTCCCGAGGTGATCTCGGGAGTGCACCTTCCGACTTGATCTCCAGGGTGTATCTACTCGAGGGGATCTCGGGAGATCTCCTTCCCAAGAGGGTCTCGGGAGTTCAGAAAAAAGAGTCATTCAGACTCGATGTATCTTGTCACATAACTTCTTCAACCCACGTGTCAGCCACGGGGTACTCAACCCCGTCAACTATTTTATCATATATATATATATATGAGTTTGATCTCCTGAGCGATAAAAAAATGCACGCCCGTGTGCGACACCCATCCTGATCGGTCACTTGACCGATCAGGCACTCTCCGAGGGTGGCGAGCCAGTGACTAGCAATGACGGGCGGAGGGTGCGACGAGCCCAACGGGTTCACTAATCCCTCTTGGTTATAGTATGATGTTCGGGGTGCCGGTCAGAAGCCGCCGTTGGTTAGCAAGCCCCGACGGGTTCACCAATCCCTCTTGGTTATAGTATGGTGTTCGGGGCGGCGGCTGGAGGTCGCCGTTGGTTAGCAAGCCCCGACGGATTCACCAATCCCTCTTGGTTATAGTATGGTGATCGGGGCGACGGCTAGAGGCCGTCGTTGGTCAGCAAGCCCCGACGGGTTCACCAATCCCTCTTGGTTATAGTATGGTGTTCGGGGCGCCGAAAAGATGCCGCTGTTGGTCAGCAAGCCCTGACGGGTTCACCAATCCCTCTTGGTTATGTTGGTGCAGGAAGCACCATATCGAACCTTGTTTTGATATTGGCAAAGGATTCAAAGTTAAGTTTGTTTGTTATCTAATGTGCTCATTAAGTGTGCAGAGACAAAGCCCTAGCGAAGGACTGCTAGGCACTAGCGAAGGACTGCTAGGCACTAGCGAAGGAATGCCAGGGTAAAAAGCCCTAGCGAAGGACTGCTAGGCACCTGACGAAGGACTGCCAGGATACAAAGCCCTAGCAAAGGACTGCTAGGCAACTGGCGAAGGACTGCCAGTATCAAGCCCTAGCGAAGGACTGCTAGGCTCCAGGCGAAGGAAAGCCAGGGACTAAAGCCCTAGCGAAGGACTGCTAGGCAACTGGCGAAGGACTGTCAGTTTACAAGACCTGACAAAGGACCGTCAGGCAAAAGTCCAACCAGAGGAACGGTTGGCATCAGGTAAATTCTCCCGAGAGGAGTAGGTGAGGACGCGTTCCCCGTCGAGGGAACAGTAGGCGTCGGTTCGACCTAGGGCTCCATTTTGGAGACCAAAGTCAGAACCAAGACAGCTAAAGCTGTATAAATCTAATTAATTTTTATGTTATCTTGTTTTGGACTAACCCTGGATGCAGGACCGAAGGAACGTGTGTCTGCAGCTCAGAAAGCCTCGGAGGAGAGAGGCAGTTGCTGAGTAGGGCGCCCGGAGCGTCCCGGGCGCCCCCAAGGGCCATACAAAATGAGTAACAAGAAGACTGGTTCGAATACACACTGGGTCGGGCGCCCCCGTGCTCCCGGGCGCCCCCTGCGCTGCGGGCGCCCCCTGCGCTGCGGGCGCCCCCTGGCGCATACCTCGAACCAAGAAGCCCTCGAAGCCAGGCAGATAATCTTTGACCCGGTCAATGCGGGCGCCCCGAGCGCTGCGGGCGCCCCGGTCAAAACTGATCCCGAAGATAAGGGGATCAGATGCTGACCGAGATCGGAACGGATCGGCTGCCACGTAGGGGGCGCCCCCGACGTCCCGGGCGCCCCCTAGCCCTATATAAAGGGCCCTCGACCCCAGGCTTCAACACACTGCTTTCATTCAACGCATCCAAACGCTCTGACGACCGCGCTCTGCTCCGGAAACTTCCCGACTCAAGAACGAAGCGCCGTCAACCTCCCACTGCACCGAATCTCGATCTACACCGGGAGTTGGTAAAACAAAGTGTATATTTCTATTTACAGTAATTTTGTAATCTCACTTTGTAACCGTTTTGCGCACTATAGAATTGCCCAAAGTAAACGGTCAACGACCGTGGGCCTTGGAGTAGGAGTCGACCCAGGCTCCGAAGCAAGTAAAACCTTGGTGTTTGCGTTGTTTGTTTTTATTCTGCCGCGCACTTACTCTTTCTTTTAAATCCGAACATTTTCCGATATTCACCCCCCCCTCTATCGGTCTTTCTCGATCCAACAAGTGGTATCAGAGCGGGGTTATTCAAAGTTGGTGCAACCACCACTTTGAAATTTTTTTTCGCTTTATTTTTCAAATAAATAATATCTGTGAGTGTATTTAAAATATCCTTACACCTTTTTCAATTCTGAATTCTCATTTTCTCACCATAAGTCAGAATTGATAAAAGAATCAATTTGTGAAAACTTGTCGTAAAATTTTTTTATTATTATTTTAATATTTTTCCTCGAAATTCGTGCTATCTTAATTCGAGAAATTTTTTTCTTACTTTTTCTTCATTAATCAAAATTGTTAAGGTCAACATTTTCAAAATTTTTTTATTATTATTTTACCTCGAAATTCGTGCAAACACCTTTTGAGCTTGTTTTTCTCTCTCTCCCGCACTACTAATCCAAGACCAAGTCTTGGTACATCTCTATTTTTTTTCCTTGTGTGCAAGATTTATCCTTAATGGCCAATCAAGAATGGAACAGTGTTTGTCCGCCTCTATTCTCTGGCGAGAACTTCAGAACCTGGAAAAGTCTAATGGAATCCCACCTGAAGGACAATCTAGATCTCTGGTTGATAATTCAAACAGGGTTCCACCTCCCTACAGAAGATGGACTATCAATTGCATGGGACAAACTGGATGAACCAACTCTCAACCAAATTGAGACTGATGCAAGAGCAACTGCAATTCTTCAATGCGGTCTAACTAACGAACAACTCAAGCTAGTTGGATCCTTCAACTGTGCTAAAGAAATGTGGGAGAAACTAATCAACCTACACGAAGAGAGCTCCGACATTGAGGTACTTGATGTCCAAGCACAGATAGCCGAATCAGAATCTGAACTCGAATCCAGAATCAAAATCGAACCAGTAGAATCAGACGACGAACTGACTAAGACGGTAACTAATTTTGAATCTTTTTCTAAATTAGAATTGAATAATCAAATAGATACTATAATGGTCGAGAAAGGTATAAGTCTTATTGCAGGTAAAACTCCAAGAGAACTGCAAAAGAGGCCTCAACTAGAACCTGAGTCCAACTCAGACTCAGAATCTGACGACAAAGAAAGGTATCCTCGGAAACTTGTTCGGTTAGCTCGCGACCACTACAAAATACTGAGGAAACAATCAAGCAAAGGGAAGATGGCTAAAATCAAGGGGGAGACCTCCAAAAGGGAATCAAATGGTAAATTTACAGTATTTAATAATCCATTATTTACTATGAACAACATGATTAATTCATATGAAAATGTAATTCATAACATTGCTTATTGCAAAAATCTAGAATATTATTACCATTTTGAAGTGACTTAAATAATTTTTTATTAAATTGCATGTTTGATTGATTGATTGTTTATTTAATTTCTGCAATTTACCATGCTTAGACTTAGGTTTAGTTAACTTAAGGACTTAACCAATTACTTGAAATTTGAAAACATAGTATTGGGAGGAGGTGAGATGATAGTACGTTGGGGAAACCAACTCTAATAAGATCAAGTCTACTTGGTCTCTTTAGACTGGTGAAACCAGCCGAAGCTACCGATCCAAGACCCAAGCTAGTTAGACCAGAAAATGACCTAATTTAATTTGAAAATGAAATTTCATTAAAAGACTTTGTCAAGGAAAGGGTGGATGATCCCATAAGGCTACGGCCAAAGAAGGCCTAGTGCCTCGCCAAGACCTGGAAGCCAATTTCTGAAATTCAAATTCAAATTATCTTTTGTCAAATTCGAATCTAACACAAATTTCAAATAATTATAGATTCTAATCTGTTTTCAAAATTTCTATTTTTCAAACTTATTCTGTTTCAAAAATCACTTAATCAGTGTTCAAAATTTCTGCTTTCTAAACTTATTTTTTTTCAAATCTGTTTTCAAAATTAAATAACTTTTTTCAAAATAAATGAAAATTCCTTTTCAAAATTAATTTTTACCTTCAAACCTGTCTCACAAGAACTTTTAAGGCTAACTGTTTGAAAACCCTAGATTGGGTGAGACAGAAAAATTAAGTTCAAATTAAAATTTCTTTTATGTTGTGTTTTAATTCAGAGGATAATTCCAACATAGTCAAACCATGATTAACATAGTCAAACCTTAGTCAACTGAGTCAAACATGGTCAAACCTAGTCAACACTAAGGTCATAGATAAAGTCAGTCTATGTCGGATACAGGGGGAGTTCTTCTTAATATTTTTTTAGATTTCTCAAAATCCTTATGCTTTAAAACTTATTTTCATCTCAAAATAAGGCTTTCAAAAGTTGATTCAAAAACCTTAATATATTACTATCGCTTAGGAAAAATTATTATCATTTCAAATTTTTTAAACTGTGTTATTATTCCAAATTGAGATGTCAAAAATTTATCTCCTTGAAAGTTATCATACTCAGAAGATTGTTCAAAAGTGCTTCTTTTGATCTTGACAAACCCTAAAGACACAGAGGAAAGGTCCACTTCAGGATCTTCAAGGACTCCTAGGATGTGTCAAATTAAGGGGGAGTCTAAGCCAAAAGAAAAACTTCAGAAAAAGTTTCTTTTTACTTATGTCTTTGTTAAACAGTTCTTTCTAATCTGACTCAAACCTTAAGACTCAAAGGAAGAGTACTTGTGGTCAACAAGCTTCCCAGGACTGAGTCAAGTTTAGGGGGAGGTCAAAATTAAAGGAATTATTTAATAACATGCTTTATTTCAAACTCTTGCAAAAATCTAAGTTTTTCAAAATACTATTTGTTAGAATTTGTGTGACTTATGAAATTGTTTTCGAAATAACATTTACTTAGGTTGGAAAATTTCCAGGACACTTAGGAAATGTCCTTGTAGTCAACAAGGTTTCCTAGGATGGTGTCAGACTGGAAAATGAACCAAGTTAAGTAAAACATTGAACCTTCAAAAGTTCACACACTTTTTAGCATATATTTTTAAGTACTATCATTTTTTTAAAAATTTACTTGAGGTTGAAAATTTCCAGGACACTTAAGAAATGTCCTTGTAGTTAACAAGGTTTCCTAGGATTGTGTCAGACTGGAAAAGAAACCTAGTCAAGTGAAATATTTTGTTTTAAAAAAAAACTAATACTTTTCTAAAAGTACGTATGTATTTCAAATCATAATTTATCTCAAAAGTACATGAAAAATCTTTTCAAAACTCTTTTTCGAATTTTTTTTCAAATACAAAATATTTTTTTGCATAATACTCTTCAAAATGGACTTAATCTGGAAATTTAAGCTTTTGCTATGCTTTTAAGAGTTATACCAAGTATTTTTATATTTTCAAAACTCATAAGCTCTGATACACAATTTATTCTCAAAACTTCTTTCAAAACATATTTCAAAACACAATTTCTTTTCAAAATCTTTTAAGTACTTAAGTATTTAACGGGTATTTTTTTACTTAATTTTCTCAATCAAGTACTTGACACTTAATTTTCAAATTCTTCTAAAAAGTACTTGCTCCAAAGTTTAAAAACTTGTTAAGCCTGAAAAATCCTTTTCTTGAAAATTTTCTAAGCGTGAAAAATTTCTTGAAAAATTTTCTAAGTAAAGTTTCCTTTTCTAAAAGTTAAAATTTTTTTTGAAACTTGGAAATTTTGCCTAAGTAAATTTTTTCTGCCTTATAAAAAGTTGTAAATTTTTTTTAAGCCTGAAATTTTTTTCATAATGGTAAATTATCTAAGTGTAAAACGTTTTGAAAATGCTTTTACTCGATTCTTGAAAAATACTTTGTCAAAAACATAAAGCACTTAGAAAAACTCATAAATCCCTGTTAGATACCTTGTTCACCCATGCTTGTTTTTGATATATGTCAAAGGGGGAGGAAAGGTCAAAGTTAAGAGTTAAGTTAATTATTCAGGGGGAGAATGAGCATGAGAAATTTTTACTGGTCAATGTTAAGAGTTAAGTTAATTATTCAGGGGGAGAATGAGCATGAGAAATTTTATTTCTCTCTCTCTTTTCACTGTTCAAATTACATTTGGGTTTAGACTGTTACGAATTGATATGTTTTATTAGTCTTAACCTTTATGCTTAAACTGCTATCTTTTTCCTTAACTTTGAATTGTGTTGCCATAATTAAAAAGGGGGAGATTGTTGGTGCAGGAAGCACCATATCGAACCTTGTTTGGATATTGGCAAAGGATTCAAAGTTAAGTTTGTTTGTTATCTAATGTGCTCATTAAGTGTGCAGAGACAAAGCCCTAGCGAAGGACTGCTAGGCACTGGTGAAGGAATGCCAGGGTAAAAAGCCCTAGCGAAGGACTGCTAGGCACCTGGCGAAGGACTGCCAGGATACAAAGCCCTAGCAAAGGATTGCTAGGCAACTGGCGAAGGACTGTCAGTATCAAGCCCTAGCGAAGGACTGCTAGGCTCCAGGCGAAGGAAAGCCAGGGACTAAAGCCCTAGCGAAGGACTGCTAGGCAACTGGCGAAGGACTGTCAGTTTACAAGACCTGACAAAGGACCGTCAGGCAAAAGTCCAACCAGAGGAACGGTTGGCATCAGGTAAATTCTCCCGAGAGGAGTAGGTGAGGACGCGTTCCCCGTCGAGGGAACAGTAGGCGTCGGTTCGACCTAGGGCTCCATTTTGGAGACCAAAGTCAGAACCAAGACAGCTAAGGCTGTATAAATCTAATTAATTTTTATGTTATCTTGTTTTGGACTAACCCTGGATGCAGGACCGAAGGAACGTGTGTCTGCAGCTCAGAAAGCCTCAGAGGAGAGAGGCAGTTGCTGAGTAGGGCGCCCGGAGCGTCCCGAGCGCCCCAAGGGCCATACAAAACGAGTAACAAGAAGACTGGTTCGAATACACACTGGGTCGGGCGCCCCCGTGCTCCCGGGCGCCCCCTGCGCTGCGGGCGCCCCTGGCGCATACCTCGAACCAAGAAGCCCTCGAAGCCAGGCAGATAATCTTTGACCCGGTCAATGCGGGCGCCCCGGTCAAAACTGATCCCGAAGATAAGGGGATCAGACGCTGACCGAGATCGGAACGGATCGGCTGCCACGTAGGGGGGCGTCCCCGACGTCCCGGGCGCCCCCTAGCCCTATATAAAGGGCCCTCGACCCCAGGCTTCAACACACTGCTTTCATTCAACGCATCCAAACGCTCTGACGACCGCGCTCTGCTCCGGAAACTTCCCGACTCAAGAATGAAGCGCCGTCAACCTCCCATGCACCGAAACTCGATCTACACCGGGAGTTGGTAAAACAAAGTGTATATTTCTATTTACAGTAATTTTGTAATCTCACTTTGTAACCGTTTTGTGCACTATAGAATTGCCCAAAGTCAACGGTCAACGACCTTGGGCCTTGGAGTAGGAGTCGACCCAGGCTCCGAACCAAGTAAAACCTTGGTGTTTGCGTTGTTTGTTTTTATTCCGCCGCGCACTTACTCTTTCTTTTAAATCCGAACATTTTCCGATATTCACCCCCCCTTTATCGGTCTTTCTCGATCCAACAGGTTATAGTATGGTGTTCGGGGCGCCGGCCGGAGGCCGCCGTTGGTCAGCAAGCCCCGACGGGTTCACCAATCCCTCTTGGTTATAGTATGGTGTTCGGGGCGTCGGCCGGAGGCCACCGTTGGTCAGCAAGCCCCTCGGAGAGTGTATGATCGGTCGCGTGACCTATCAGACACTCTCCTCATCGGTCACGCGACCGATCATACGCGTTGTCGTGCGTGAGCGGACAAATTTTGTCGCTCAAGAGATCACTCCTATATATATATATATATATATATATAAGAATTTGATCAGCTGCCGACTGATTCCTACGGACCGCGTGCGGACTGGCGCCTGATCGGTCACCAGACCGATCAGGCACTTGCCTGATCGGTCACCAGACCGATCAGGCACTTGCCTGATCGGTCACCAGACCGATCAGGCACTTGCCTGATCGGTCTGGTGACCGATCAGGTGCCAATCCGCACGCGGTCACTGCATGCCTGATCGGCCACCGGAGGCTCGGGAGCGTCCCCGACGGGTTCACCCGTACCTGACAGGTTCGTCCTACCCCTTAGGGTTCATCGCACCCCCCTGGGTTATAGTTTTATTCGGGGGCGGCGGCCAAAGGCCGCCGTTGGTGTCGAGAAGTCGCAGGTCGTGTGCTTGATCGGCTACCGGAGGTTCGGAAGCGTCCCCGACGGGTTCAGCCGTACCCAACGGGTTCACCCTCCCCCCTAGGATTCATCGCACCCCCCGGATTATAAGTTTGTTCGGGGGCGGCGGCCGAAGGCCGCCGTTGGTGTCGAGAAGTCTCAAATAGCGTGCCTGATCGGTCACCAGACCGATCAAGCACTTGCCTGATCGGTCACCACGCGGTCCGCAACGCGTGATCCGTAGCTAATCAAAATTATATATATATATATATATATATATATATATATATATATATATATATATATATATATATATATATATATATATATATATATATATATATATATATATATACCAAATAGACAAATTTACGTCAATTTTTTTTTAATTTTCTGAGTTAACTATTATGTTGCAACATGGATAGTGTTTTCTTTTTATTTTCAAAACCTAACTTTTCCTCCTCGCTCGACCCGATGTCCTCTCTCGCAATGCGACGGCACTTCCTATCCTCGTTCGCCTCATCGCTCCTCACCGTACTTCGCTCGTTCCTCGCCGTTCAGATCAGATCCGTCGAGAGCAACCGGCAAATTAGATTTTCCTCTCGACGCCATCCTTTGATGTTGCCGCCGCCATCTTTCATCGCTATTGCCGCCGTCCATCAAGAGCCATCGACGTCCACCCATCGCCGCACCATCGCTATCGCAGTCCCTCTCCATGAGACCCCTTCCTATTTTTGTTATTTGTATTTTAAGTCTCCCTTTTTGAATCATCCTCTAGCCACTTTGCTGAAACACGAAGAGAACAAATATTTTTCAAAATAATATTACTTACATTTGGTGACCAATAATGGCACCCCTCTTGATCATGCCTAGAACTTGTTGAATCTGAGTTGTTGATCATCCAAAGTTTTAATGGGTATATCATATAATGCTAAGAATTGCATTCGTTTCATATCCAAGATTTATTGCTTATTGGCAAAGATATAATGCATCCATTTTACTTCCCATTGTTCTTCGATATCATTTTAGAAATTTTGCCATTGTTAGCCTATCTGATTTGTTTATTTGATGTTGAATGTATGCATACACTATAATCTTCATGATTTATTATTATTCTCTCTTTATTTGCTTCTTTGATGATTAATATAAACATTTCTCTTTGGCAATGACAACCACATGAGAATATTGTGACGTTAGATTACTAACCAAATTTTTAACTATTCTACCAAACGATACACTGGGAATATGATAATTATCAAACCTTCACGATCCAACAACATTCTTTTTTCATGTTTATTTGATTTAGAATGTTTTTGTGGGTACATGGTGATAAGCAGAGCTTCACTCCATCTGAATCTAAAATCCCCCAACAATGGAAGAAAATGATTAGATATATATTCCCCAAGTTGCAGACGATCAAAAACCAAATATGGGTTGGAATTCTCAATAATAGAGGAGACATTTTCATTTTATAACCAATATGCACGAGAATGTGGATTTATTGCAAGGATAAATAATAGCAAGAAAAATAAAATGATAAATGAAGTTGTGTGGAAAATATTTGTATGCTTTAAAGAATGACATACAAATGATTGTAAGTCAAAGATTTCACTTGTCAAGAAATAAACTGGACCTAATTGGGTTGTCATTAACTTTAAGGAATGTCATAACCATCCACTCTCGACTCCTTTAAAAGTGCATTTGTTACTCTCACATCGTAATATTTCGACGACAAAGAAAGCATTGACTCAATAATTTTCAGAGGGCAATGTACCAACTTGCCAACAAATGCGATTATTGGAGATAGACTATGGAGGGCCTGAGCGGGTAGGTTGCACATAAAGAGATATTAGAAACTTTAAGAAAAAGTTAAGGGATGAACAAAAGGGTATCGATGCCGAAACACTAATCAAGTTATTCGCATCTGAGAAACAGAAAAATTCAACTTTTTTCTTTAATTACGAGAATGATTCAGATAATGTAGGTATTTTTGGGTGGATCATGTATCAAGACGGCATACAATGTATTTGAAGATATAGTTGTATTTGATACAACATATAACACCAACAAATATGGCTTGATTTTTACACCATTTGTAGGTTAATCATCATCATCAGACAATTCTTTTTGGTTGCAGCATTATAAGTGATGAGAAAACTGAGTTTTTTGTTTGGTTATTTAACAAGTTTATAGAAGTCATGCCTAAAGGTGCACCAAATATGATCATCACTTATCAGGATCCTACTATGACGAAAGTCATTGCCCAAGTCTTCCATGCATTGATATTGTTTGTGGTATATACTAAATAAATTTTCAGATAAATTATACCCTTTAACTTTTCGTGACCACTATCAAAGTATAAAAAATATCATTGGATTAACTTTTTGTGACCACTATCAAAGTATAAAAAATATCATTGGAATTCCACCACACTGGATGAATTTGGAAATTCATGGAAAGAGGTTATCAAGTGTGCTAACTTAGAGAAAATATTTGGTTATCTTTAATGTATGAATTACGACATAAGTGGATACCATATTCTATGACTAAAATGATATTCTAAAAATCCTTTTTAGTCACATGCATATGTTTGATTCTTATCCAGCTATACTCCTATTTTGATGAGAAAATATCCAAAAAATTGAATATAAATAATTGATTGGTATAATATTAATGTATCCAATAGACTAAACCACAACCCTGTCCACATTATACAATCGAATTTTCAACAATTAAGCATCTATAATTGACATAGTGACATGGTGTTAGATTATCCAGCATTCTAATTATTAGTCATCCAGCAGTTAGAAAATAAAAAAATACAATCACTACAACAAATTTGACTTTTCGCAGCGCACATTTATACTATCCGCAGCGCGCATTGTATGCTGCGAAATTCAAAACTATTGAAAGTCATAAGTTATCCGCAGCGCACATCCGCGCGCTGCGGAAGGCCTTTTCCGCAGCGCACGAATGCGCGCTGCGGAAGTGGTTTTCCACAGCATGCGGATGTGCGCTACGGATAGTTACCATAGAAAATAAAAAAAAATCACATGCTCAGTTATATCGAACGTATTGTATAATAAAGCAAAGAAAGACAATTCCTAATGTTTAATTTGCATACACAAATTCTCACATGTACAGAGCAAGTTTTGATACATCATGTAGCACATGCTTAGTTAGTATCGAATTCTGTTTTACAATGATAATCAGATTTTTCTCGATTTGGTGATAACTTAATTAAACATAATACCCTACAAAACCGAAAGCTTAATTAAACCTCTGAAGCTGCAATATAGCCTCCGCAGGACCCAAATGACTTGGTAAAAGTTTCCATCATGATATCAACATCAGCTGGATCCACCCCTAGGAGCTCACATACACCTCTGCCAGATTTTCCAATAGCGCCTATGCTGTGTGCCTCGTCCAAATATATGTATGCCTGACCCAGACAGACAATAGTTGTTACTGCACGAAGAGAAACTCCATACATGTAGGAAAAGCATCAAATTTATTTGCTAAATAAATGTGGTTAAGGGGATAGAAAATGGTGAATATGTACTAGAGTAAAATCTCAACATGGGACTTTGACAAACCTTGTACTTCTTGCAGATAACTACTATCTCAGGCAGCTTAGAGAACTCTCCTTCCATACTGTATATTCCTTCCACAATGACCATTATCTTCTTCCATGGTTTGCCAGTGCCAGGCTGCCCCTTAACTATCTGTTTTCTCAGTAACTCTTCCAACTGTGACGGACCTATCCATCCATAATAAACCTTTGATAAAATTCTATCGAGCTCAGTAACATCAAATCTTCAACAACTTAATCAAATTGAGAAAAGCTTAATGTCGTGCTCAATGTGCAGAGCTTACTGTTGTGTTGGAAAACCAAAACTGTGGCACCAGAAGCTCGAGCACCATTGACGATGAAATTATGGTTGAATGAATCACTAACAATTAGACCGCCCTGTTTAAGTACAAGAGTGTGAATTAAAACTCGCATAATTTCACCTTGGATACCAAATTGCATGACCATGTGAAGAAAAAAGTCAAAATTGAGTATGAACCTCTCCAACTAAAGCAGGAATTATGGAATAGTTTGTCACATATCCCATGCCAAAAGTGATAGCCGCTGTTTTTCCAACAAATCATGCTATCAACTCCTCAAGTTCAGATGCAACTTAGTGGTCCCTTGTCATAATCAATTCGTGCAGAAGCCCGACCTCTTTAGGAAAAAAAATTAAATTCTTTAGAACTTTCAAGGAGACAACTCTACATACCTGCATCTGCCTGCGAGCTGCAAGTAGTAGGAGCATAACTCTTGAGAGATTCGATCACATGAGGTGTACAGTACTCGTCTCCTGCAGCAAACCCAAGATAGTTGTATGATCCGAGGTTGAGGCATCTTGTTGTGTTTGTAGTTCGACTGCATACATGATAACATGAACGGATTGCTATCAATAACTCCTCTTGGTCTGGAAGAGCTTCCATAAACCAAGCAATATCTTTCTTCTTAAAAAAAAAATTCAAGATGGGATTGTCATCAATGAAAAATTAACATACTGTAGAGTCTTGTTATTGTCATTGGAGTTAAAGCTCGCCCACATCGATCCAAGCATCTGGTGCACGCGCGATTGGGCGACCAAAACAATCCTGCCATACCAAACAAATATAGTTCACTGATCATCTGAAACATCATCAC
This sequence comes from Boesenbergia rotunda, assembly GCA_024364735.1. Classification (NCBI taxonomy): domain Eukaryota; kingdom Viridiplantae; phylum Streptophyta; class Magnoliopsida; order Zingiberales; family Zingiberaceae; genus Boesenbergia; species Boesenbergia rotunda. The sequence goes on from JAGFNQ010004683.1 coordinate 222,142, forward strand.
ATCAGCTAAATCTTTCTGCATCAAAACCCTTCTACTGAGACACCTCTTCATCTCTTTGTCACCCACCTAACTCCCATTAATTCAAGTTAATCATTCCACGACTTCTTCATCAAAGACGATTTAAATTCACTAATTCAACCACAACCTCATGTATACAACCGCTGCATGTGTCAAATCTTTTACTATTCATCAAATCTTTTAAATATTAATAATTTTTACAACGTGCTTGTGTGCGCGCTGTGAAAATCTAATTTATTTAATAAAATTTATAATAAAATAATAAATATATAAGATTTTTAATGGCGTACATATTATGTACGCTGCGAAAAATAGTATTAACAGCACACAAAATTTGTGCACTGTTAATACTAAAATATGAACTACTAACTGCAGCACACTCAATTAGGTGCGCCGTAATAACTATTATTAACAGCACACTATAATTGTGCGTTGTTGATGACGCGCTGCGGAAAGTCATATTTGTTGTAGTGAATGCTCATGTTGGATGAGAAGAGGGTGAGTGATGGACGAAGACAGGATGACAAAAGTGGCAAATGTGATGGAAACCTCTAGACTTCACTTTGCTTTTCGTTTGGATTGATCAGCAAAGTAGCTAGAGGATGATTCACGAAGAGAGATTTAACATACAAATAACAAAAATAAAGAAGGGTCTCACGGAGAGGGACTGCAATAGCAACTGTGCGGCGATGGGTCGGCATTGGAGGCTCTAGACGGACGGCAGTAGTATCGATGAAAGATGACAGCGACAGCCTAGAAGGATGGCGTCAAGAGGGAAACCTAATTTGTTGACTGCTCTTGACGGATCTGATCTGAATGGCGAGGATCGAGAATAGTGAGCAAGGTACAACGGTGAATAATGAGGCGAACGAGGATAGGAAGCGCCATTGGCGTCGTGGGAGAAGAAGGAACAACGTCAGTTCGGGCGAGGAGGAAGGTGTCAGGCGAGGAGGAAAAGTTAGGCTGCGAAAAGTTAGGTTGTGTTTGATACGTTTGTTTTTCATTTTCATTTTCTGAAAAAATATGATTTTCTAGAAAATGATAAAATACGATTTTTTTAAAAATGAAAATAGAAAATGAAACAAACCATACACCCCCTTAGATTTTGAGAAATAAAAAAAAACACTATCCACGTTGAAAAAAATATTGAATTCAGTAAATAAAAAAAACTCGCGTTAGTTTGTCTATTTAGTAGCAGTGATTTAGTAGTAGCACACAAAACGCTGATAGAAAGAGTGTGTGTGTGTGCGCGCGCACGCGTGTGTGTGTGTGGTAGCAGTGATTTAGTAGTAGCACATAGAACGCTGATAGAAAGAGTGTGTGTGTGTGTGCGCGCGCGCGCGCACGCGCCGGACAGCTTCGTGCGGACCGCGTGCTCGATTAGGGCGCCAGACCGATCAGGGAAGGCCCTGATCGGTCTGGGTGTCTGGTCTGCACGGGAAGTTCGTATATCACGGTCCGTAGGAGTGTAAAATCGTGTATATATATATATATATATATATATATATATATATAAGAGTATTTTTTAATTGGCATCAAATATTTAATTTTTCGAATTAATTAATTTTTATGTGTCTGATCCGATCCTATAAAAAGTTTTTATGAACCATTAAGATAAATTTATAAATACTCACGGAGACTCATCTAGATGATCAATATTCTTAGATCCATTTTTCATTATTAAAAAAATACTATCTAATATATTATAGTCGAGATTCAAATATATATATATATATATATATAAGATTTTTTTTAATTGGTATCAAATATATAATTTTTTTAAATCAATTAATTTTGATGTGCCCAATCCTATAAAAAGTTTTTATCGACTGTTAGGATAAATTTAGAAAGATTTACGAAGGCTCATCTAGATGACTAATATTCTTAGATTTATTTTTCATTATTAAAAAAATATTATATAATATATTATAGTTGATATTCAAATCTTATATAGAATGCAAAGTGGATTTTTTTTTATTTGGTAAATGAGAGAAATTAAGATATTTAATTTAATTGATGGATAAGTATAAAAGATATAAAAGAAATCCTACTAAATCATTCACAAATTCTAATTAAACTATCATCGTGCATTACTAAATTATAATAATTATTATGTTTAATTTCTTTTGATTTTTCTAGATAACATGAATGCATTATATTATGTTATGTGACTTAAATCATAGTTGATCCTGGGCCAGTTTACGTGTAGCTTGCCCCGGCAATTTAGCGCCTAGTCAGAAGGAAAGTAATTAGTGGGCTGGGAAGGCCCGTCGAATACATGTCGCTCTGATCGAGGCCCTTGATTGGAAGCGTGGCGGCTCACGCTCCTCAGAATCGGTCTGACCCAAGTCTAGATGCTCATGCTCACATATCCCTCAAGTTTGGCTCCCCGCCGACGCGTGGCGGACCACGCTCCGAGGATAAGCCCAAACCGGAGGGGGCGTTACTCGACGCCTCGTCATTCAATGCCCCAGTCGGCACGCTCATAGGCCCTCAGCCGGCCTCGTCATTTAGTGCCCCAATCGGCACCCTCATAGGTCCTCAATCGGCCTCGTCATTCAGTGACCCAGTCGGCACCCTTATAGGCCCTCAGCCGGCCTCGTCATTCAGTGCCCCAGTCGGCACCCTCATAGGCCCTCAGTCGGCATTGTCATTCAGTGCCTCAGTCGGCACCCTCATGGGCCCTCAGTCGGTCATAGCAGGCATCACAACCACTCCCTGACACTAGACTACCAGAAGTTGTACGGGGTCGGCGCAGGACTGAAGTCATCCTGGTCTCAAACAACGGATATCTCGTTGAGGTGTTGATCTTCCTGTCATACCTTGTCCCCCCGTACTATGACCACCTACACTGGTGTCAGGCCGAGCGGCGCCAAAAGGCATCATCCATTAAGTTGGCAGTGCCCCTTTCTTTAACCCAGTATGCACTACTTTATCCTGCCACCTCTAGGCATGCATCACCTTGTCCTCGCTACATGGCAGCAGGTGGCAGGCGGGCCAGGAGCTGTCAGCTTCCCCGGCTATATAAGTCTCCTCACTCCGTATCTCTCAGGTACGTGCAATAGTGCATTTCCTACAGTTCTATTGCTTTCCAATGCCACCGTCGAGTACTGACTTAACCGTCGGAATGTCTGGTCGGGGACTTTGCCCGGCGGGTTCTAACAGTCCTTGTCTTGCAGGATCAGAGCGCGCCAGCTCGGCAGACAGCCTCAGCGACCTTACGCTCCCCGGAGGACCATCTAACCGCAGGGGCGCCACCTCGCTTCGCGACAGGATCAAATTTGGTGCTAGAAGAAGGGACACCAGCAGCCTGATCGGAAGCGAAGATGGGAGACCCTAATCCGCTAGTGATGACTATCACCCGTGAGGAGTAGGAGGTTCTGATGGCTACGCGAGCTCAGAGGGCTTCTCAAAGGCCTTCACAAGCCGCTAGCCAGGCGCCTAGGGCCCCGGAGCCAGCACCCCATCGACCTTCCGGAGGTCAAGGAAGGTCTGCCCGACCGGAGGGCGGTTCTGTGCCTCTCCCTGCAGCCCCCCACCGAGGTCTAGACGATGAAGCTCACTCCATATCAGCGGAGGCCTCGGTGTCTAACCCGAGGCATGGGAAGCGTCCGGATAAGGGAAAGGCCCCAGCCAACCCTACTTCAGCTATCCTGGTACGCAGTCCTTTCGCTCCATGGGTCCTGGATGACCCGGTTCCCCGTCACCTCCGTTTCTTCACTATCCCCGAGTACCTGGGGACCATGGATCTAGAGGAACATCAGATGAAGTTTGAGAGCGCGACTCTGCTTCATCAATACCCAGAGGGGGTCATGTGCCGAGCCTTCTTGACAACCCTCTTCGGTGCAGCCCAGAGATGGCTTGACTGCCTCCCTGATGGGTCGGTCACGAGCTTTGAGGAGCTTAAGAGAGTTTTTCTACAGCACTTCGCTAGCAGTCGGAGGCACCACAAGACAAGCCTCAACCTGTTCGCTCTAAAGCAAGGCCCGAAGGAGACCCTCCGGGCCTACATCAGGAGGTTCAACGGGGTGGCACTGGACGTGCCGAATGCTACACCCGATGTCTTGGTCAGCGCCTTCTCCCAGGGGTTGCAAGAGGGGTAGTTCTTCCGCTCGCTAATCAGGAATCCCCCGACGGACTTTGACAGCTTTCTCGGCAAGACTGTCAAGTACATCAACGTGGAAGAAGCCCAGGCCGCTCGGAAGAAGGAGTCGACCAATCTGGCGCCTCCCCATCCCGTTCAGGATAACAGGTCCCCGGGCGGGCCTATTCGAAGCCCCCGCGGACCCATCGACTGAGTAGGAGGGGAGCGGCGGCATGTGCAGCAGGTGGACCAGGGGTGTCTTCCGAATCGGTGGAGGCCATGTTGCACGTTCCACCAGATTCATGGCCATGCCACCGAAGAATGTCGGCAGGCCGGGCGAGGTCGGGCTCCAACTCCCTGGGGGCGAGGACGACAGGCACCCAAAGGGCGCGGGGTAGGCCGAGGAGGCAGGGCCATCGACCCTGTCGTTGAGGAGCTCCGAGGAAATCCCCCAGCTGCCCGCAATCTATTCCCTCAGGGGGATCGACCTAAAACCTCGGCGATGGAGGAGGAGCAGGCCAACCAGCAGAACGTCGTCCAGGGTGTCGTAAATGTCATCTCGGGTGGACCAATGGGAGGAGACTCCAACCGCACCAAGAAGGCGCAGGTGCGCCGACTAGAGATTCATCAGGTCGGCACCAGTGCAACCCAGACAGAGGGGCCCCAGATCAGTTTTCGGCCTCAGGATCTGCAGGGACTGGAGGTCCCACACGATGACGCGCTGGTCATTACAACCGTCATCGCCAACTATCAAGTCCACCACATCATAGTGGACACCGGCAGCTCAGTCAACATACTCAACAAGAGAGCGTTCAACCAGCTCCAGATCGAGAGGTCCTAGCTGGACTTGGTAGCGACCCTGTTGTTCGGTTTCACGGGGAACCAGGTGCAGCCTATCGGCCAGATCCGACTGGCCATTTCCTTAGGCCAGGAGCCACTGAAGAGGACTAGATGGTCCACTTTCTTGGTGGTGGACGCTCCTTCAGCCTACAACACCATCTTGGGTCGACCGGCCCTCAACGAATTCCGGGTCGTCGCCTTCACCTTCTACCTGAAGGTTAAGTTCCCGGTTGGGGACAAGGTGGGAGAAGTCAAGGGCGACCAAAGAGTGGCCCGGAGGTGCTATGTGGACGACGCCCGAGTGGATAGCCACAAGGCTCCGTGCCCCTTCTATGATTGCAACATGGTTCAAGCTTCCCCATGGGATGAGTTGCATGATGACAAGGAGGAGGTCCAGCTCCTCCTAGATCGGGAGGAAGCTCGAGTCAAGATAACGGCAGGGCTGCCGGAGGAACTGAAGAGGCCCCTGCTGGAGTGCTTGGCTCGAAACTAAGACGTTTTCGCCTGGTCGGTCGAAGAACTGAGAGGCGTCCGACCAGAGGTGGCGAAACACCGCCTCCACGTTTATCCCCACGCTCAGCCCGTGAAACAAAGGAAGCAGGACTTCAGCACCGAGCAAAATAATGCAGTCCGAGCTGAAGTTGAGAAGCTGCTGGAGGCCGGTCACATCCGGGAGGTGCAATTCCCGGCCTGGTTAGCCAACGTGGTGTTGGTACCTAAACCGGATAATAAGTGGCGGCTCTGCATTGACTTCAGAGATCTCAACAAGGTATGCCCAAAGGACTGTTATCCCCTGCCTCAGATCGACCAGATGGTGGACTCGACGGCTGGCAGCGAGTTCATTTCCATGCTGGATGCCTACGAAGGGTATCATCAAGTACCCCTGGCCGCTGAGGATCAGGAGAAGGTCAGCTTCATCACGAAGGATGGTACCTACTGTTACACCGTCATGCCTTTTGGGCTGAAGAATGCTGGAGCCACCTACCAGCGCATAATGAATAAAGTCTTCCGATCTCAGATCGGAAGAAATGTTGAAGTATATGTGGATGACATACTCATCAAGTCCACCCGAGCCGGAGACTTGATAGCCGATGTCGAGGAGACATGCCAGACGCTGCGCAGGTATGGGCTCAAATTGAATCTTGCCAAGTGTCTCTTCAGTGCCCGGAGCGAAAAATTCCTGGGGTACATTGTGATCGAGCGAGGCATCGAGGCTAATCCCAGCAAGGTCAAAGCTTTGCTAGACATGCCCCCGCCAAGAAATCTACGAGAAGCATAGCGGCTCACAGGGCGAATCACAGCCCTATCTCAATTCATCTCCCGGTTAGCTGATCGGGGATTACCGTTCTTCAAGACCCTGCGCAAGGCCACCAAATTTCAGTGAGACACTGATTGTAATAAGGCGTTTGAAGAACTGAAGGCCTACCTCGCTGAGTTGCCCGTGCTAGCCAAGACGGAGGTCGGGGAAGTCATGTATGTCTATTTGGCCACATCAGCTGACTCGATTAGCATGGTCTTGGTCAAGCAAGAAGCAGTCGAGCAGCATCCAATGTATTTCTTTGCTCATCTACTAAAGGGAGCCGAGTGTCGTTACACGACACTCGAGAAGTTAATGTATGTGTTATTGTTGGGCGCTTGGAGGCTCCGACCTTACTTCTTGGTGCACCCCATCGTGGTGTTGACGAACAACAATTTAGGTCGAGTGGCCTCTAATCCTGAAGCATCCGGGTGGTTGATCAAATGGACCACCGAACTGAGCGAGTACGACATTCAGTACCAACCTCGGCTAGCCATCAAGGCTCAGGCCCTCGCGGATTTTCTTAGTGAGCTGCATGTGGACGAGGTTGAAGAAGCGTGCAAATATATGTGGACAGCTCAGCGGCCCAGTCGGGTAGCGGGATCGGTATCCTGATGATCTCTCCAAAGGGAGAGCAGATGCAATTATCCGTCCGATTGGAGTATCAGGCCACGAATAACGAGGCCGAATACGAGGCCCTCATATCCGAACTGCAGGCTGCCAAGCATGTGGGGGCAACCCGGGTGATGCTTTATTTTGACTCCCAACTAGTCACGCAGCAAGTGGCCGGGCGATTCAAGGTCAATAGTGACCGGTTGCAGGCCTTCATTGAGGCCTACGAGAAGCTAAAGGTTGAATTCCAGGAAGTGCAAGTGCGGAAGATTCCAAGGGAGGATAACTTCAAGGCAGACCAATTGGCTAAGTTAGCCAACTCAGTTGGCTCTTGGGTGCTTCCCCAACCGGGTGGCCCAGCGCTGCTAATCATGCAAATAGAAAGGCAAGGCGAGATGGAGTTGGAATCCGACTGGTGAACCCCAATCATCGCCTACCTCACGAAGGGAGTTTTGCCGGCCGACCGAGAAGAAGCTCGGTGGCTCAAGAAACATGCAGCTCGGTACACCTTGGTCAGCGACGTGTTATACAAAAGTACGTTCTCCCGGCCTCTACTCAAGTGCTTAGGCGAGGAGGACGCTGACTATGTGCTGCGAGAAATTCACCTGGGGATCTGTGAAAACCATGCAGGGGCTCGTGCGACGGCTCGGAAGGCACTAATGTCAGGCTATTATTAGCCGACCCTGCAGAAGGACGCCAACGAGCTGGTTTCCACCTGCCTGTCTTGCCAAAAGCACCACTGCCTACCACATCGGCCCATAGAGACAATGAAAGCATCGGTGATCTCCTATCCTTTTGATCAGTGGGGCATGGACATTGTGGGGTCGTTCCCGACTTCCACCCCCCAGAAGAAATATTTGTTGGTGGTCGTCGATTACTTCTCCAAATAGATAGAGGTTGAGGCTCTAGCGCGTATCACAAAGCAGGCGGTGATGAAGTTCCTGTGGCGGGACATATTATGCCGATATGGAATCCCGGACAAAATTGTCTCGGACAAAGGAAGGCAGTTCCAAGGTTGAAAGATACAAGAGTGGTGCTCGAAGTATGGTATCAAGCAAGCCTTCACTTCGGTAGCCTATCCCCAAAGCAACGACCAGGCAGAAGTGGCCAACCGAGAGATCCTTAAAGTATTAAAGACTAAGCTGGATCATGTCGGTGGAACGTGGGTAGATGAGCTCCCGAGCGTCCTGTGGGCCCTGCGGACTACACCCAAAGAGACCACGGGGTGCACACCTTTCCAGCTAGTCTACGGGAGCGAGGCAGTAATCCCGGTCGAGGTCTGATGTGAATCGGATCGATGGGCGGCCTATGATTAGAATAACTCGGAAAGGAGGCGGCTGGAGCTGGACTTGGTCGACGAAATCCAAGACAAAGCAACCGCTCGGATGTTCGCATAACGGCAGAAAATGAATCAGAAGTATGATCGAAAGGTACTGCCGAGGACGTTCCAAGTGGGGGACCTGGTCTGGAGGAGAATCAAGCCCGTCGGAGATGTAAGTAAGCTGGAGCCGTAGTGGGGAGGACCCTTCAAAGTTATTCAGAAGCTTGCCTCAGGGGCTTACTACTTAGAGAATAATAGAAGAAAAAGGTAGGATCGACCTTGGAGTGCGATTCACCTTCAGCCATACCGGGTGGCCGAATAAGAGGTTGTAATGTGAATGTAAAATACTCTTGATAGTGGAAAAACATGGTCCTCACTCCACTCGCAGGTACTCCAGACACTCGTCTCCGCACGAGTTATAATCGGGATCCGCTCCCATCTATCCTTCGAATCGGCCCTCAGTCAGACGCGTGGCGGCCCACGATCCTTGAGTCTTGCCCGACCGAATGCGCAAAACTCTTGCCTCACCAGCAAGTTATAAGCGGACCAGCTTCCGCGCCTCACTCGGTTCAGTGTCTCCGATCGGACGCGTGGCGACCCACGCTCCTGAGAATCGGCCTGAACCAGTGTCCTGACTCTCGTCTCCACACGAGTTATAATTGGGATCCGCTCCAATCAATCCCTCGGATCAGCTCTCAGTCGGACGCGTGGCGGCCCACGCTCCCTGAGTCTTGCCCGACCGAGTGCGCAAAACTCTTGCCTCGCCAGCAAGTTATATGCGGACTAGCTTCTGCGCCCCACTCGGTTCAGTGTCTCTGATCGGGCGCGTGGCTGCCCCGCTCCTGAGAATCGACCTAAACCAGTGTCCAGACTCTCGTCTCTACACGAGTTATAATCGGGATCCGCACCCATCTATCCCTCGGATCGGCTCTCTATCGGACGCGTGGCGCCCCACGCTCCCTGAGTCTTACCCGACCGAGTGCGCAAAACTTTTGCCTCGCTAGCAAGTTATAAGCGGACCAGCTTCCGCGCCCCACTCGGTTCAGTGCCTCCGATTGGACGCGTGGCGGCCCACGCTCCTGAGAATTGGCCTGGACCAGTGTCCAGACTCTCGTATCCGCACGACTTATAATCAGGATCCGCACCCATCTATCCCTCGAATTGGCTCTCAGTCGGACGCATGGCGGCCCACTCTCCCTGAGTCTTGCCCGACCGAGTGTGTAAAACTCTTGCCTCGCCAGCAAGTTATAAGCGGACCAGCTTCCGCTCCCTACTCGGTTCAGTGTCTCCGATTGGATGCGCGGCAGCCCACACTCCTGAGAATCGGCCTAAACCAGTGTCCAGACTCTCATCTCCGCATGAGTTATAATCGGGATCCGCTCCCATTTATCCCTCGGATCGGCTCTCAGTCAGACGTGTGCCGGCCCACGCTCCCTAAGTCTTGCCCGACCGAGCGCACAAAACTCTTGCCTCGCCATCAAGTTATAAGCGGACCAGCTTCGCGCCCCACTCGGTTCAGTGTCTCCGATCGGACACGTGGCAGCCCACGCTCCTGAGAATCGGCCTGAACCAGTGTCCAGACTCTCGTCTCCGCACGAGTTATAATCGGGATCCGCTCCCATCTATCCCTCGGATCGGCTCTCAGTCGGACGTGTGGCGGCCCACGCTCCCTGAGTCTTGCCCGACCGAGTGCGCAAAAACTCTTGCCTCGCCAGCAAGTTATATGCGGACCAGCTTTCGCGCCCCACTCGGTTCAGTGTCTCCGATCAGACGCGTGGTGGCCCACGCTCCTGAGAATCGGCCTGAACCCATGTCCAAACTCTCGTCTTCACGAGTTCTAAACTGGAACCGCTTCCATACATCTCGTCAGCTTGGCCTCTAGGCGGGTTCAGGGCGGTCCCCGCCCCCTGAGCAGGACCCAAGCGGATGCACCATCGCGGACCTTGGTGAGGCCCATGGCTCAGCAAGGGCGCTTTAAACTGCCTGAGTTAACAGCCTCACTCAATTAACTCAGACGGGTTCTCCAAGTACTGGACCACGTGCATCTGCCCGAGCAGCTGACGCTAAGAAGCTATTGTGCTTAAGTGTTTCTATCCGTCGTTCACAAAGTATAGATTATTCCCTCCCGAAGGGCTGATACACAGACCATTGTACTCACGAGTTTCATATCCTCACACGATGAAGTTGGGTCAGGTTGGAAAACCCTTGCTCGGGACACTCATGCCGCCTGGATTCCCCAACACTTAAACATCACGCAGACACAAGAGATAGAAAAAACTGACATTTCTAATAGCAAGGCTAATACAAAAACGAGGCGTACCCTCTCTTCAGCAAAAGGAAGATAAAGACAATGTCCATCAAAATGATCATTCATGGTGCACGGGCTGCCCGATGAGCCTCTCCTTGGGACTTGTCTTGGCGCAGGGACTCGGCGTATGCTTTGGCGTGTTGTAGTCGCCACTGAGTCGCCTTCAGCACCAACGCCTGGACGTCATGCTTTTGTCTAAGTTTTCTAAGCTCAGCAGAGCAAGCGGCCCGCTCCTCTTCTTTGGCCCTCAGGTCAGTCCTGAGAGTGGAGATGATGTGACGCACCTCCTGAAGATGGGCCTTGAGTGTAACCAGTTTCTCGTGGTCTCAAACTGAGCGTGCCTCCTGCAAGAAAGATAGCAAACGTTAGAATCAAAAGAAAGAAGCATAGGTGAAAGGAAAAGCGGATCTGACTAGCCCTCGAGACGAAGGTGTCAGCGCACTGAGCGGGGACTCCGGTAGTGGGCTTCTGGGGGACCATTTGGAAAATGCTCGCCAAGTGGGCCATATTGATGCACCGCCCGACCCTGTTTCAGGATGAAGGACTTGCAGCTAGGGTACGCTCGGTAGCCCGGGCAGGGTCGCCTCGGGACGGCCCGACCGAGTGTAGAGGTTGGCTGATAGTAGCCCCTACAGCGTTGGCTAAGATGGGTCGGCCGACCGACCCACCTGAAAGACCACCCTGGGTGCGGAAGGCAAACCAGCAGGAGCACCTACCGCGGAGGGCACCGGAATAGGGGGGAGCCCCACGAGTTGTAGTGCTCGGGGAGGTCACCCACGTCAGGGGAGAGCAAACAAGACCTCACCAGCAAAGGCTGGTGAGAATGCACTAAAAGGGGCCCCATGGGGTAGCGGGGTCGAGGGGTCACCTTAGCCGAGGATGCTGGAAGGAAAGCTCCCGGCTGAAGCAAGGCGGGGGAGGAATCGCGAGTCGGCGGAGGAAGAGATACCTCGTGAACTGGAGGAGAATGGATGATATCCAGATCAGAGATCACTGGAATGGGAACCACCACCTCTTCCTTGTTCACGGCTGGGAGAACCAGCCTGACCCTCTTAGCCGAGGGGGAACGACCTACAGATGCGGATAAGGGTGACGAACTAGCTAGCCGAGCCCTTGGCGTATAATCATCCACAGCGCGAAGTTCGGGATCGGTGACCGGCGTCATGCCCTTGCTCGTACTGGGTCTGAGGGAGAATGGTTCCTCTGAAGATGTGGTTGACATCTCATGAGAGTAAGGAAGGTGGCTGGAAAATGGAAGGGGAGAATCAAGGGGAAGCAAAAGTTCTAGGTGTTCCGTGTCTAAGTCTTCTGAAGAGGACATCTGATAACGAAGCAGCACAGAGGGAGGCAGCCGTAAGGATAATAGAGGGAGCAGGAAACACTGGATTCGCTGGAATTCGGGTTGATGTTAATACCTGTGGTCATCGCCTATATATAGGAGAAGACGAGCCATCTTAGCCATTCAAAAAGTGCCTCGGTAAATCGCGGGATCGAATGGTAACCCTCCGATTATGTCATGGGGGAATACTGAGACTCGATGAGACGTGAGCATGTTGACGATGTAAAATGGTTTGTCACCCGAGGTGCCCACGCCGGTGATTGATGCTTCGCTGCCCGATACGTCATTCACCCATTGACACATCCACTCACCAGTTAATGCAATTGTCGAAAATCAGGATACGAATCGACCCGATGTGACAATCAAAGAGATGTAGACTGATCAGTCGAACGACTGAGCCAGAGAGGGCTGACATGGCCCAGACCCTCGTTAGATCACAAATCCCTTGGTTCAGGTCCCGGTCGGATGCGTGGCGACCCACGCTCCCCGGACTCTGGCTTGACCAGGTGGCCAAACCTTCATAGACGGGCCAGCTCCCGCAGATCCATTAGTTCGAGTGTCGGTCAGACGCGTGGCGACCCACGCTCCCCGGGTCCGACTCAACCAAGTAGCCAAATCTCCACAGGCGGGACAACCCCAGGTCGGGCGCATGGCGACCCACACTCCCCGAGCACTATTCGAGGAAAAGGATTATCTCTCGATATGACTTGTCAATAAACGAGCCTACAATATTTCCTCGGATGATTGCCTAACTCTCAGTCAGTTGGCCCGAGAGACTTACAGCTTGTAATTGTCATACTCGGATGTACCGATCGGGCACCTGCAAAGTCCGATCGGCCGGGCGCACTTCTTCCCGTATGACTAGCCTTTAGGGGTTGTGCATACTTAACCTCTTGGCTCAGTGGCTTACGCAGCGAAGACATATCCTGAGCCAAGCATTCGAACGGCTTTCACACGGATCACTAGCACTTGGTAGTAAAAGCAATCACAAGAAGCCCGAGTGGAAAGAAAAAATTTCGTTCAACAGAACAAAGGTGTTACATATCAGATGCCAATCACCCTTACACACGCAAAGAGAGAAAGACAAAAACAAAAGGCCCGACCCTTACTTAAAAGACTCTTTGGTTATGTCGGGCAAGTCTGGGCACATATCCTGAAGATGGACGACAATGGGGGGCATATCAAGGGATAAATACCCGCCTCGTCTAAGTTGTCGAATCATACTAATTCCTTGATGCGCCAACACGACCCAAAATCGCTTGGAAATCTCAGCGGAATGCACCGGGGAATTAAGGCACTCGAGCCTATGTGCTTCCAATCTTTCAGCTTCCGACTCCTTGTAAGAGAAAAGCTCCGCCAGTTCTGCTCGAGTCGCCTCCCACTCGACTTTCTCCCTTACTAGCCACTCGAGCTCCTCCTTTTGGTCTTGTAATGACCAATCCTTGGAAGAAAGCTCAGCAGATAGCTCAGTTATCCTCTCCGCCTGAGCTAAAGCCTCAGCGCCCTTGGCCTCCAGTTGAGCCTTAAGGGAGTCGGTGGCGGCATATGCCTCCTGTAGCTGAGTCTCTGCCTGAGTCAGCTTATCTTGGGCCTTCGCTTGAAGAGCTCAGGCCTTCCGCTCATTATGCTTCAGAGTGGAGATCCGGATGTTTGTTTGGGACGCAACTTGGTTCGCCGTCTCGACCTGGCTGCGAACAGCTTCAAGTTGCCCCTTAGAATGAGCCAGGCGGTCCTGCAGGGCTAGGACTTCGGCTCGCAAGTTGGTCAAAGTAGGTTCGTCGGAGACAAGCTGAGTATGCTTCAGTTGGGTCTCCAGACGCTCCACTTCTCTCTTGGCCGCAGCTCGGGCCGAGGTCTGGGCCAGGAGCGCCATAGAAAAGCCATGGCAGGATCCCACAAACTGCGAAATGGGCGTCGATCTTAAGAACAGGAAACGAGGGACTGAGTAGGGGATCGGATTAATCCAGGCATACCTGGGTGGCCTTGAGAAAAAAGGCATTAGCTTTATTGCGAGGACCCTGAAAGTAAGATTCCTCAAGTCCTTGCGCGTATCGGTCAGCCACCGGTCTGTATAGGCGAAGATCTTGATGTCGATCTGGTAGCTCGCCCGGTGGCATCTTCAGGTGGCAGTCGGACTGAGTGGGCACCAAAAGGTGCATCATCGGATGTTCGACTGGCTCCTCAGCGGATGGAACCCCCTATCCTTCGGGGATCTGCCGGTCAGAAGCATCAAAGGGGACAGAGAGGTCGGTAGCTGGTGCAATAGTATGGGGATCGGCAACGGAGTCATTGGCAAGGTCGGCTGCAGGAGTAATGGCCGGTGGGTTGTCAGGGGAGTTGTCAACAGGCATGATGGTGGAAGAATCAGCGATAGAGGGCACAAAGGGCATGATGGCGGTGGAGGTAGGAGAAGCTCCTAAATCAGGAGTCGGTCTCTTCTTTTTCTTCTTCTTCTTCTCCAGGCGTTTGCTGGAAGAAGGATGAGATGAGCCCTCCGTCGGGAAAGATATTCGTCGACGTTTGGACGGAGTACGCTGCTTAGCGGGTGGGGGTGGCGCTGCCTCAGAAGCAGTGGGTGTCGACTCCAGGACTGTCAAAGTCGGGTTCGCCAAGACGTCCTCCGCTGAGGCACCTCCCCTTGTCGCCAACTCAGCGGCGACACAGGCCCGCAGCTCGGCCTCATCTAGTTTGAAGCCCTCCTTCAAGGACACGGACAGCAGCATAGGAACTTCAAGAGTAAAATGGGCTCAGCCATAATTGAAGAGTGTGCAAGGAAGATGTCGTAATGCTTACCGACTACGGACAATGAGGGGGTCGGCCTAGGGCTGAGGCCGAAGGCAGAAAGGATCTCCTCCTTCAGCAGGTGACCTCCATGGAAGTGCCTACCCTCTAGCTCGGCCATGACAGTCTGGTAGGCCACGGAAGTGCGATAGTTTTTGGGGAGGAGATCGGGGACAGGAAGCTCCTCGATCCAAGCCATAGGCCAGCTCGGGGCCAAGATGAGCTTGATGAAAAAGTAACTCTCTTTCCATCCCTTGTTGGAAGAGAGAAGATTCAAGAGGAAAGAAGCTTTGGCTCGGGCTTGGGTGTGCCAACTCTTGCTGTTTAGGGGTACAAGATGGCCCGACTCTTGCTGTTTGGGGTAGAAGAAGTAATGGAAGTGCTCGGGCTCTAGGAAAATCTTGTATAAGGCGCAAATGATGATTGAACCGCACATTAGGCGCACGACGTTCGGAGCCAGTTAGGGTAAAGGAATTTGAAAGTGTTCGCAGATATCGGAGATGAAAGGATGAATGGGAAAGCGGAGACCGGCCTGTAGGTGGTCTCGAGATAAAGTAATATAGCCCAACGTGGCAGAGTTGGGTCAATCATTTGATTTTGGTAGGCGCAGTTGTTGGTCGGAAGGGATTAAGAAGTCCGACCGGATTTGCTCCAGGTCATGGGCAGTGAGTCAGTTACCATGGCAGAGTACCATGGCGGAGAAGGGGAGGAAGACGAAGAAGGAAAAGCCATCAGGTAAGAAGGAGAGGGGAAACTGACCAAGGGAAAGAGTCGCCGGAGAAGGAAGCCGGAAAGGAAAAGTCGTCGAAACCCTAGCAGAGCTAGAAGTGGCGGAGAATGACGACGAAGTGAAGGCGTCGTAAGAAGAACGACTATACGAGAAGCCTATTTATGGGGATAGAAGAAGGACGCCGGGCGTCCGATGGGGAATCGGGAGAAGCATGCTGCCATGCTGAAACCGTCGGATCAAACTCGGATAGTTCTCGGGATGGCTGGCCACACGTGTGGGTCGAACATTCGAGAAGAGGGGTGGCATATCCCTCGTTACGCAGGTGCAAGTGGCTTGAGAACATGAGTCCTGGGTCATTAAGGCGCCAATTAATGAGAAGATACGCCATGATTTCAAAAGGTCTAGTAGAAACAGATTGTCTAGCGGATGATTCCTCTGTGTGAGGCTGACTGCAAAACTTGATCACTCGGGTGCGCCAGGCTCGAGCCAGAGTCATGGTCCAGTCAGTCGGCCTGCGTGCCTCTTTCGACTAGACTTGAGGGGGGTGCTTATGATCCTGGGCAAGCTTACCTGTAGCCTGGCCGGCAGCCTAGCGCCTAGTCAGAAGGAAAGTGGTTAGTGGGCTAGGAAGGCCCGTCGGATACGTGTCGCTCGGATCGAGGCCCCTGATTGGACGCATGGCGGCCCACGCTCCTCAAAATCGGTCTGACCCAAGCCAAGATGTTCATGCTCCCATATCCCTCCAAGTTTGGCTCCCCGCCGACACATGATGGACCACGCTCTGGGGGTAAGCCCGAACCGGAGGGGGCGTTACTCGACGCCTCGTCATTCAATGCCCCAGTCGGCACCCTCATAGGCCCTCAGCCGGCCTCGTCATTCAGTGCCCCAGTCAGCACCCTCATTGGCCCTCAGCCGGCCTCGTCATTCAGTGCCCCAGTCGGCACCCTTATAGGCCCTCAGCCGGCCTCGTCATTTAGTGCCCCAGTCGGCACTCTCATAGGCCCTCAGTCGGCCTTGTCATTCAGTGCCTCAGTCGGCACCCTCATGGGCCCTCAGTCGGTCCTAGCAGGCAACACAACCACTCCCTGACACTAGACTATCAGAAGTTGTACGGGGTCGGCGCAGGACTGAAGTCATCCTAGTCTCAAACGACGGATATCTCGTTGAGGTATTGATCTTCCTTTCATACCCTGTCCCCCCGTACTATGACCACCTACACTGGTGTCAGGCCGAGCGGCGCCAAAAGGCATCATCCATTAAGTTGGCAGTGTCCCTTTCTTTAACCCAGTATGCACTACTTTATCCTGCCAGCTCTGGGCATGCATCACCTTGTCCTCGCTACATGGCAGCAGATGGCAGGTGGGGCAGGACCTGTAAGCTTCCCCGGCTATATAAGCCTCCTCACTCCGCATCTCTCATGTACATGTAATAGTGCATTTCCTACTGTTCTATTACTTTCCATTGCCACCGTCGAGTACTGACTTGACCGTCGGAGTGTCTGGCCGGGGACGTTGCCCGGCGGGTTCTAATGGTCCTTGTCTTGCAGGATCGGAGCGCTCTAACTCGGCAGACAGCCTCAGCGACCTTACGCTACTGTTATGGCCTATAGTGTTGGATCGAGAGTTGCGAGAGAGGGGGGGTGAATGTCGCAATTCGTTCGGATTTAAAAAGAGCGGGTGCGCAGCGGAAATAAAAGAAAAACAGAACAATGCAAACACAGTCGGTTTACTTGGTTCGGAGCCTGGGTCGACTCCTACTCCAAGGCCCACGGTCGTTGACCGTTTTCTGCGGGCAATTCTATAAGTTCGCAAAGTTTACAAATAGATTTTACAAAAAGGCAGAATAGTAAACTTTAAATACAAAGCTCTTCGTTACCGACGTCCGGTGTAGATCGAAGTTTCGGAGCAGCGGGACGTCGTCAGCTTGAGTTGGAAGATTTCTGGAGCGTGTCGCGGAAGCAGAAGAGCGTAGAAGCGTCGAAAAACTTGATTGTTGAAGAAGAGGGTCGAGGGTCCCTTTTATAGGGCTGGGGGCGCCCGGGATGCTCGGGGCGCCCCCCCCCCCACGTGGCTTTCGATCCGGCGAGCCCTCTGGTCAAGGCTGATCTCTGCTTCTTCGGGATCACATTTGATTGGGGCGCCCGACGCGCGCGGGGCGCCCGGGTTGACCGGTCAAGACTTCATCTTCTTCGCGAGGGTGAGCTGCTGCAGCTGCCAGTGGCGTGGCACAGTGGGCGCCCGCGACACGCGGGGCGCCCGATGCGCGCGGGGCGCCCGAAACATCCGGGGCGCCCCCAAATGTGCTGCTGTCGGGGCGTTTACTTGCTCTGCTGATTTTGGGTTGACTCTGGGGCGCCCGAAACATCCGGGGCGCCCTGCTCAGCTACTGCCTCACTCCTTTGAGGCTCTCTGAGCTGCAGAAACACAGTCCTTCGGTCCTGCATCCAGGGTTAGTCCAAAACAGCAATTTATAAGTTAATTTTACACAGCCTTGGCTGTCTTGGTTCTGACTTTGGGTCTCCAAAATGGAGCCCTAGGTCGAACCGACGCCTAATGTTCCCTCTAGGGGAACGCGTCCTCACCTACTCCTCTCAGGAGAGTTTACCTGATGCCAACCGGATCCTCCAGTTGGACTTTTGTCCGGCAGTCCTTCGCCAGGTCTTGAGTTGCCAAGCTTCCCTTCGCTTGGTGCCTAGCAGCCCTTCGCTAGGTTTTTTCTTCTGGCAGCCTTTCGCCAGTGCCTAGCATTCCTTCGCTAGGGCTTGTCCATTCTGGCAATCCTTCGCCAGAGCCTAGCAGCCCTTTGCTAGGGCTTTTCCTGTCTGGCAGTCCTTCGCCAGTGCCTAGCATTCCTTCGCTAGGGCTTTTCCTGTACACTCAAGAAACTTTGTTAGACAACGACTAACCCTTAACTTTTGAACCCTTTTGTCAATATCAAAACACAGGTTTGACTTGGGTGCATACTGCACCAACAATCTCCCCCTTTTTGATATATGGCAACCTAGTTCAAAAAGTTAAGGAAAAATGCTGAAATTAAAAGTCCTAAGTTAGATTCCCTCCCCCTGGAAGAAATCTCCACCTAGGTTTTTCAAAAATAGGTGGTGTAAGTGAAGTACTTAGAAGATTTCATGTTTTGATAATAAGTTAGGAAATCTCTAAAGTTTTTGCTAAGTTTTTTAAAAAAACATTCTTAGTTTGGGAAACTTAGAAAATTTTCAGTTTTTGAAAAAAAATTCAGACTTTAGAAAATATTAAGCAAAAATCATTTTAAGCAAAAAACATTAAGTTTCGAAATAGTTCAGAGTTTAGAACTAAAGCTAGAAATGATTTACCAATTTTTCAGTTCAACCCTTTTGAAGAAGATTATGAAAAATTTTTTTTTAACAATTTTGTTCCCTGTTTCTTTTTCAACTTTCTGTTTCTTTTCCAACTCTCCCCCTTTGACATATATCAAAAAATGCAGAAAAAAATAAATTTTGCAATAGTTGAATAAAGCATTGGCTGTACTGAATCAAAACAAGACCTAGGTCTGGTTAACTCTTTAGGGACCTGTCTAACCCAATTAGCTACTTACTAACTGTTATAAACAGTAGTTTTGGCTAGGGTTAGTCAAGTTAAGTGAGTTGTTCAAGTTAGATTGTCTAAACTTGACACTTAACTTGATTGCTGTTCAGTTTGTATTTAGTGCCCCAACTACTGCAGATGCACTGACTTAAAGCATCTTGAGTTAAGGCAAAGACCTAAGTATCTCAACCCTTTCTAGGTTATCATTCAAAAGTACCCTAAGGTGTTTGTGAGATGCTGGCTTCTAGATCTATAGGTGCATGCAGTTCTAGGGTTAGAGCCTAGGCTAAGTCTATTTCGAAAAGAGGCCTTAGTTTTGAAGGGGGTAGTTTTTGAAATAAAACTAAAAAATTTTTGAAAAGAACCTTTTTCAAAAAAAATTTTAAAAGACATTTCAAGATCAATATAAAATCAAAAGTCAAAAACCGAATGATTCTATTCTACTATGCATAACCCTGACTGCCTTCTTAGTGAGCTAAACTCAGATTCAGGTAGGGGTTTAGTGAATATGTCAGCTAGGTTGGACTTGGAGTCTACATGCTTAAGGACTATTTCACCCCTAGCTACGTGATCTCTTACAAAGTGATGTTTTACTTCTATGTGTTTGGTTCTAGAATGTTGTATTGAGTTTTTGGTTAAGTTAATTGAGCTAATATTGTCAATATTGACTTGGGTCTGATTGTAGTCTAGTTGAAAGTCCTTAAGAGTATGCATCATCCATAGGAGTTGAGCTACACACTCTCCTAAGGCTACATATTCAGCTTCAGTTGTTGATAAGGTAACACAGTGTTGCTTTCTACTGCACCAACTCACTAAGCTGTTTCCTAAAAGTTGACAGCTTCCACTTGTACTTTTTCTATCTAATTTACAACCAGCATAGTCAGAATCAGAGTATCCTGATAACTTAAAGGATGAAGTCCTAGGGTACCAAATCCCTACATTTTGGGTGCCCTTAATGTATCTTAAAACTATTTTCAGGGCTGCTAAGTGAGTTTCCTTAGCACATGTTTGGTACCTAGCACACATTCCTACTGAAAAAAGTATATCAGGTCTGCTGGCTGTAAGGTATAGTAGACTTCCTATCATACTTCTGTAAAGCTTTAGGTCTACTGGTTTACCCTCAGGGTCACTATCTATTTTTACATTTGTGGCCATTGGGGTACTTATACTTTTAGAGTTATCCATTTTAAATTTCTTAATTAGTTCTTTAGCGTATTTAGATTGATGTACATAATTTCCATCTTTAGTTTGTTTGATTTGTAACCCTAGGAAAAAGTTTAGTTCCCCAACTAAACTCATTTCAAATTCACTTTCCATAATTGTTACAAATTCTTTTAGAAATTTAGAATTAGTTGATCCAAATATTATATCATCTACGTAAACTTGGGCAACAAATATATCCTTGTCTAAAATTTTAACAAACAAGGTTGGGTCAATTTGACCTTGTTTGAATTCTTTAGAGATCAGGTAATTTGATAATCTTTCATACCAGGCCCTGGGTGCTTGTTTTAGTCCATAAAGGGCTTTACTAAGTTTGTAGATAGGGGTGTAAACGAGCCAAGCCGCTCGCGAGCTATTCGGGTCTCGGTTCGATAAAAGCTCGTTCGAGCTCGTTTAATAAAGCTCGTTAATATTAACGAGCCAAACTCAAACTCAGCAGTATTCGGCTCGTTAGCTCGTGAACAGGCTCGTTAATAAGCTCGTGAGCTAGTTCGTAAAATATAAAATTAATATTTAACAATAAATATATAATTTTGACACTTTTACATTTAATAAATATAAAATGTCCAATAAAACTCATTTGTATGAATAAAATCATAGATTTTAGTAAATATTTTATATTTTTTAGAATATATAATTTAGTTTTTTAATAGATTGATGAATAATTTAATTAATAATTTATATTTGGTAAGTTCGTTTAGGGCTCGATTAGGCTCGAATATGCTCGCGAGCCATCACTATATTCGATAAATTAAGCTCGAGCTCGGCTCGATAATAAACGAGCCAAACTCAAACTCTCAGGTATTCGGCTCGGCTCGGTTCGATTACAGCCCTATTTGTAGACATGATCGGGTTTTTCTATATCCTCAAATCCTGGGGGTTGTCCTACATAAACTTCTTCCTTAATAAGCTCATTTAAGAAGGCTGACTTTACATCCATTTGGTATAATTTGAATCCTTTATGGGATGCAAAGGCTAGTAACATCCTAATAGACTCAAGTCTAGCTACAGGGGCGAAGGTTTCATCATAATCCAACCCTTCTACTTGGCTGAATCCCTTAGCTACTAAGCGAGCTTTATTTCGGACTATCTCACCTTGATCGTTTAGCTTATTCCTAAATACCCACTTAGTGTCAATTACGAATTTGCCCTTAGGTTTAGGTACCAACTCCCAGACTTGGTTTCTCTCAAATTGGGTTAACTCTTCTTGCATGGCTAAGATCCAGTCAGGATCAGGTAGGGCTTCCTCAATAGTCTTAGGTTCAATCTTTGAAATCATGGCTATTTGACTAAGATTTCTATAAGAAGCTCTAGTTCTGACTCCTAAGGTTGGATCACCTACTATTTGGTCAGTTGGGTGACTGAGTCTGGGTTTCTTGGTTTTTCTAGTACTTGGCTCAGCTTCAAGTCCAGCTGGTCCAATAGGTTCAATTCTGGGTTCATTGGTTGGTTCAACTGATTCAGTAGTTGGTTCAATTGTTAAGTCATTAAAGGGTTCATTTAGGGTTTCAGAGTTATCTTCTTGATCAGTATTTGGTGAAGCTAAGTCAGACTTGTCAGATTTTAGGTTAGTTTCTTCATCAAATATTAAGTTGGTTGTTTCTTCAATTTTCTTAGTTATTTTGTTGTAGACTCTATAAGCTCTACTTGTTGTAGAGTACCCTAAAAAGATACCTGGGTTTGACTTGGATTGGAATTTTCCAAGATAGTCTTTGGTGTTAAGAATATGGACTTTGCATCCAAAGACTCTAAGATAGTGTAGGTTTGGAAGTCTGTGGTAGTAAAGTTCATAGGGTGTTTTATTTAACCTTTTATTAAGCAGAATCCTATTTTGGATATAGCAAGCTGTGCTAATTGCTTCTGCCCAATAGTGGTTGGGTAGGTCAAATTCATTAAGCATAGCCCTAGCAGCTTCCTGTAGGGTTCTATTCTTTCTTTCTACTATGCCATTCTGTTGGGGGGTTCTAGGACACGAAAATTCGTGTTTATATCCATTTATTTTGCAGAATTCTTCGAATCTTTGATTCTCGAATTCTCCCCCGTGGTCGGACCTAAGTCTTTTTATTTTGGTATCATTTTGATTTTCAATCAATTTGCTGAAGTTGTTAAATAGGTTCAGTGTTTCATCTTTGGTCTTTAGAAACCTGACCCAGGTGAACCTAGAGTAGTCATCAATTATCACTAAGCAGTATCGATTTCCACTTAGTGACTTGGCTCCATGTGAATCAAATAGGTCAAGGTGTAGGAGCTCAAGTGTGGTTTGGGTTTGATCAGATTGGATCAATTTGTGACTAGACTTGGTTTGTTTGCCTTGATTACAGGATTCACATATTAGGTTTTTATTATTCTTAATTTTGGGGACACCTTTTATTAAGCCAAGTTGGGTAGTTTTTGAGATAGTTCTTAGATTGGTATGACCCAATCTCCTATGCCAGAGTTTTGATTGTTCTACTTGTGTTAACATGCATTTGGGTATAAGGGGAAGATTTATAGTATATACATTGTTTTTCCTAGTGCCCTTAAGCATGATTTCTGAGTCTTGTGCATTTCTAATCAGGCAATTAGAATTGTTGAACGTAACCAAATAGCCAGAGTCACATAACTGACTTATGCTAAGTAAGTTAAAATTAAAGTTTTCTACTAATAGAACTTTCTTAATAATGAAATTGGATTTAAGTTCAATATTACCTGACCCAATTACCTTGAGTGTGGCATTGTTACCAAATGCTACTGAGCCCAGGTTTTTGAACTTGAGTTTGGTGAACTTCAATTTGTCTCCAGTCATATGTCTGGAGCATCCGCTATCTAACATCCATTGGTCCAAATCTTTATGTTCCTACACATAAAGACTTTTTGATGATTTGGATCCAATTTAAGTTAGGGATAGCTTAAATTGAGTTTCACTTCCTAGTCTGTCTCACCCCAGTCTAGGGTTTTCAATCACGTTAACCTTAAGGTTTTTGTGAGACAGGTTTGAAGGTAAAAATTAATTTTAAAAGGGAATTTTCATTTATTTTGAAGAGTTATTTACTTTTGAAAAAAACAGAAATTTTGAAAACAGATTAAGTGTTTTGCAAAAGGATAATAAGTTTGAGAAGTAGAAGTTTTGAAAAAAAAATAGGATCTATAATTATTTGAAATTTGAGTTAGATTCGAATTTGACAAAAGTTAACTTGAATTTGAATTTCAGAAATTGGCTTCCAGGTCTTAGCGAGGCACTAGGCCTTCTTTGGCCGAAGCCTTATGGGATCATCCACCCTTTCCTTGACAAAGCCTTTTAATGAAATTTCATTTTCAAATTAAATTGGGTCATTTTCTGGTCTAACTAGCTTGGGTCTTGGATCGGTAGCTTCGGCTAGTTCCGCCAAATTGGCTTCCCTAACGTACTATCATCTCACCTCCACCCAATACTATGTTTTCAAGTTTCAAGTAATTTCGTCCTTAAATCTAAGTATTCCTTAAATCTAAGCATGGCAATTTGCAAGAAATTAAATAAACAAGCAATCAAAAAAAATTATCTAATTATAAAAATTGTTTTGATTTTGGCTCCCCCTGGACTAAAGCCTCTATATGTGTTAGGCAAGATGTGAATCTTGTCCTTGGGAATCCAAAATTGATTTGAACCAGTTGGTTTAGTCAGGCACAGTTTTGGCACCCATGCCTGAATCTTAGGTCTTGACTGGTTCAGTACAGCAAAGTAAGATCTTTGCCGAGATTTGGTTCTATAACCAAGTCCAGATCGGTTTAGAACAGACTTCTGTTTTCCCAGAATCATGTCAAGATTCTTGGAACCAGAAGTGAATCGTTCTAACGCTGTTCTTAAGTCCTCAACTTGAGTTTTCAGGGAGGAATTCTCTGATTCAAGTTTTTTTACTTGATCAGGGGTTCCTTCCTGAATTTTCTCAGTTAAGGAATCAGAATCAGCTCCCTTTTTCAGGAGTTTTACTTCCTGTCGGAGAGACTCGATTCGGAGTTTGGCTTTCGCCAAATCTCGGGATAGATAGGAAATAAGAGAATTCAAGTGCGATTTTGAAAAACCCATTACCTTTATTTCGCCGTCGTCGGAGAATGTCAGCTTGCCGTCGTCCCGTTCCGAGTCTGAGTCAGTCTCGATTTGATCTGAAGCGGTCAGGGCTAGAAGATTGGGCTGAGGTGCTTCTTCTTCTTCTGAGGAAGACTCGTCCCAGGTGGCTTGGAGTGCCTTCTTCTTTCTGTTCTTTTTGGACTCCTTTAGACTTGGACATTCAGTCTTGTAGTGGCCCTTCTTCTTGCATTCGTAGCAGGTTACGTTGGGCTTTTGTTTGTCAGTTGCCGGTTCATCTTGTCCGTCCTTTCTTCGGCTTGTTCTTCGTGTGTTGGTTTGGTTCTTCAACTTTTTGTAGTAGTTTCGAGCTAGCCGGACCAGTTCAGATTGATCTTCTTCTTTATCTTCTATTTCTGAATCTGAGGTAGATTCAGGTTCAACTTGAGTTTTCTTCTTGGTCGTCTTCCCTGTTTTCCCTGCAAAGAAGGCTATACTTTTCTCGACCAAATTGGAGTTAGTCTATTCATGCAGCTCAAGTTCAGAAAATAACTCATCTAGCTTAATTTTTGAAAGATCCCTAGAGACCTTGTATGCATCTACCATAGATGCCCACAAGGTGGTCCTAGGGAACGCGTTTAGGGCATACCTTATAAGATCATGATTTTGAACCTGGTGACCTATTGCGTGAAGACCGTTCATCAGCTCCTGGATTCTGGCGTGGAGCTGGGCTGCTGTCTCGTTATCTGCCATTTTGATAGTAAAAAGCTTGTTCAGTAGCAGATCTCGTTTGCTGATCCTCGTATCTGAAGTTCCTTCGTGGAGCTCGATCAGTTTAGCCCATAGCTCCTTTGCGCTTTTGAAGGGTCCAACGCGGTTCAGCTCTTCTTTCGTTAGTCCGCATTAGAGAGTCTGGGTTGCTTTGGCGTCGGCTTCAATTTTACGTTTGAGAGAAGTGTCCCATTCTGAGTAGTTTTGTGGTACACCTTCAGCATTTGTGGGAATCATCAGTCCAGACTAGATGATTATCCACATATCCACCTGAGTTTTCAGATGGACCTCCATTCGACTTTTCCAGTAGGGAAAGTCTTCTCCACTGAACAGTGGAGGTCTGGCGGTGCTAAATCCTTCTTGGATAGACATTTGTTACTGGAATTAAAAAGAACAACAAAAAATATTCCAAGACTTGGTCTTGGATTAGTAGTGCGGGAAGAAATAATTAAACACAAATTTCAAGGGTTGTTGCAACAACCCAAAAAAAACTCGAACGAAAATTTTTTTTAAAAAGAGAAAAAGAAATCCGAAAAAAAGTTTCAAACTGGTGGTTGCACCAAGTTTGACTTCCCCGCTCTGATACCACTTGTTGGATCGAGAGTTGCGAGAGAGGGGGGTGAATGTCGCAATTCGTTCGGATTTAAAAAGAGCGGGTGCGCAGCGGAAATAAAAGAAAAACAGAACAATGCAAACACAGTCGGTTTACTTGGTTCGGAGCCTGGGTCGACTCCTACTCCAAGGCCTACGGTCGTTGACCGTTTTCTGCGGGCAATTCTATAAGTTTGCAAAGTTTACAAATAGATTTTACAAGAAGGCAGAATAGTAAACTTTAAATACAGAGCTCTTCGTTATCGACGTCCGGTGTAGATCGAAGTTTCGGAGCAGCGGGACGTCGTCAGCTTGAGTTGGAAGATTTCTGGAGCGTGTCGCGGAAGCAGAAGAGCGTAGAAGCGTCGAAAAACTTGATTGTTGAAGAAGAGGGTCGAGAGTCCCTTTTATAGGGCTGGGGGCGCCCGGGATGCTCGGGGCGCCCCCCCCACGTGGCTTTCGATCCGGCGAGCCCTCTGGTCAAGGCTGATCTCTGCTTCTTCGGGATCACATTTGACTGGGGCGCCCGACGCGCGCGGGGCGCCCGTGTTGACCGGTCAAGGCTTCATCTTCTTCGCGAGGGTGAGCTGCTGCAGCTGCCAGTGGCGTGGCAGAGTGGGCGCCCGCGACACGCGGGGCGCCCGATGCGCGCGGGGCGCCCGAAACATCCGGGGCGCCCCCAAATGTGCTGCTGTCGGGGCGTTTACTTGCTCTGCTGACTTTGGGTTGACTCTGGGGCCCCCGAAACATCCGGGGCACCCTGCTCAGCTACTGCCTCACTCCTTTGAGGCTCTCTGAGCTGCAGAAACACAGTCCTTCGGTCCTGCATCCAGGGTTAGTCCAAAACAGCAATTTATAAGTTAATTTTACACAGTCTTGGCTGTCTTGGTTCTGACTTTGGGTCTCCAAAATGGAGCCCTAGGTCGAACCGACGCCTAATGTTCCCTCTAGGGGAACGCGTCCTCACCTACTCCTCTCAGGAGAGTTTACCTAATGCCAACCGGATCCTCCAGTTGGACTTTTGTCCGGCAGTCCTTCGCCAGGTCTTGAGTTGCCAAGCTTCCCTTCGCTTGGTGCCTAGCAGCCCTTCGCTAGGTTTTTTCTTCTGGCAGCCTTTCGCCAGTGCCTAGCATTCCTTCGCTAGGGCTTGTCCATTCTGGCAATCCTTCGCCAGAGCCTAGCAGCCCTTTGCTAGGGCTTTTCCTGTCTGGCAGTCCTTCGCCAGTGCCTAGCATTCCTTCGCTAGGGCTTTTCCTGTACACTCAAGAAACTTTGTTAGACAACGACTAACCCTTAACTTTTGAACCCTTTTGTCAATATCAAAACACAGGTTTGACTTGGGTGCATACTGCACCAACATATAGTGCAGCCCTTCGAGCTCTATCTATATTGAAAATTATTAGAAATTTAAGGGGTATTTGGTTTACTTCATTTTTTATTTTTATTTTTCAAAAAAAACATATTTTTTTATTTTCTGAAAAATGACTTTATTTCATTCTCTAGCTTTCGAAAAAATGCTATACCTTATTCTGAAAAATAAGGCTGGAAAATGTAAATCAAACATGTTTTCCAGAAAATCACATTTTCTATAGAAAATGAAAATAGAAAATAAGCGTACCAAACGCAACCTTAATTTAATAAATAATGATTAAATTATATGATATTGATGAGAACTAAATCTTCGGATGATGATTTCAAGTTCAATTTGTTGGATATTTGATTCTTAAAATAGATAAAATATGATTTTGCAAAAAAATTGAGGTGTCATCAATCGATGAAAGTCAGAATTAACTTCAAAAATGAAATTTACGTTTCACGTAGATGAATCTAGACTATTAATTTGTTCAAAACTTATTATGGGTGAATGACAAATTAATTATTTAAAGTCAGTAAAAAAATTGACATAGAAGGAAGTTGATGGGGAATAGTCCCACATCTAAAATTTTCAAAAGTGTTTGCCTCCTTATATATGTTCCAGTGTTAATGGGTTAAAAAAGAAAAACACAGGTGATCTATCTGACAACGCTAAATCTCATACAATTTTTGCATGAAGACCCACCAACCACTAAGGAAGGTGATGCCAACAGCAAGGCTGCATATGATGCATGGTCGCATGGAGATTTTCTGTGTCGTAACTACGTTCTCAACGCATTGGATGACATGTTGTATAACGTGTATAGTCCAATGGAGACGGCAAAATCTATATGGGAATCACTAGAAAATAAATACAAAACCGAAAATGTCGGATTGAAGAAATTCATCGTCGACCGATTTTTGGATTTCAAGATGGTGGATTCCAAGAGTGTAACGTCTCAAGTCTAAGACATGTAACTGATACTGCATGATCTGGATGTCAAAGGCATGAAGCTGAATGAGTCGTTCAAAGTAGCCGTGATAATTGAGAAACTCCCTCCGTCGTGGAAGGATTTCAAAATTACCTCAAGCACAAGCAAAAAGAGATAGGACTTGAAGACCTGATCCTGAGGCTACGAATAGAGGAGGAAAATCGAAAGTTATCCGACTCTAGAGGAACGAAACGAGCTATCGATGAGATGCCCAACATGGTTGAGCCGAACGCTAAGAAGCCAAAGTAATTCAAGAAAAAGGCTCAAGGCAAGAAATTCAAGGGATCGTGCTACAACTACGGAAAGCCAGGACACATGTCCAAAGATTGTAGACACCCGAAGAAACCAACCAAGATTCAGAAGGATGGTGCGAACCATGTTGCAACTTCTGATAACAGGCTCCCCGATTTATCGAAACTAGATCTCATTGTGATCATGTTTAAAGCCAACACGAATCAATGGTGGATAAATACTAGAGCAACACGTCACATCTGATAAGACGATGTTCTCCAAGTATAGGCCGATAAGTGGAAGAAATCTCTATATGGGCAACTCCACTACATCGCCAATTGTCGGACTCAGGAAAGTCGTCCTGAAGATGATATCTGGGAGGAGCTAACCCTCATTGATGTGCTCCACGTTCTTGACATCAGAAAGAACCAAGTTTCTGGATTGGCACTTGTCAAGGCCGGTTTTAGACTAGTATTCCAGTCAAACAACTTTGTACTTACGAAGAATGATATCTTCGTAAGTAAGAGATATTTAGAATAGAGTTTGTTCAAAATGGTTGTAATAATTGTACACCGTGAATTTGATGGTAATAAAATAAAAGCTTCCAGCTACGTTGTTAAGTGTTTTAATTTATGGCACGATCGACTTGGACATGTTAATAATAATACTCTGAAACGTCTCATCAAATTAAATTTATTACCAAATGTCAATGTTAATGAAACACACAAATATGAAGTGTGTGTGGAAGCTAAGATGACAAGACTACCTTTTCATTCGATCAAAAGGTCAATGACTCCTCTAGAATTGATACATAGTGATCTACGTGACTTAAAATTTGTGCAAACTAGAGGAGCTAACAAGTATTTTATTACTTTTATCGATGATTGCACGAGGTTTTGTTATGTCTTTCTTTTAAGAAGTAAAGATGAAGTCTTATAGGCTTTCAGAACATATAAAACAGAAGTTGAGAATCAACTTGATAAACGAATTAAAATAATTCGTAGCGATAGAGGTAGAGAATATAGTGCACCATTTGATGAGTTTTGTTCAGAATCTGGCATTATTCATCAGACAACGGCTCCATACTCACCTCAATCAAATGGTGTTACCGAACGTAAAAATCGGACACTAAAGGAAATGATGAATGCTTTGTTGATAAATTCAGGCTTACCCTAGAACTTGTTAGGGGGGCTATATTATCGACAAATCACATTCTCAATAAAATCTCTCACAAGAAAAATGATAAAATGTCATATGAACTATGGAAAGGCTGCGAGCCATTGTACAAATACTTAAAAGTGTGGGGGTGCTTGGCAAAGGTCGAAGTACCCAAACCAAAGGAAGT
>JAGFNQ010004685.1:0-76618 GCA_024364735.1 Boesenbergia rotunda
ACCCGAAGGCTGGTCCCCTTTGGAAGCCTGAGTCGGCGACTGACTCTTCGCGTCAGCCCACTCGGAAGCCTGGACTGGTTCCCGGTCGGAAGCGTGGCGTCCCACGTGAAAGATTGGCCCATCCGGAAGCCTAAAGGCGGTTCCCGACCGGAAGCGTGGCGACCCACGCCGAAGGCTGGTCCCCTTTGGAAGCCTGAGTCGGCGACTGACTCTTCGCGTCAGCCCACTCGGAAGCCTGGACTGGTTCCCGGTCGGAAGCGTGGCGTCCCACGTGAAAGATTGGCCCATCCGGAAGCCTAAAGGCGGTTCCCGACCGGAAGCGTGGCGACCCACGCCGAAGGCTGGTCCCCTTTGGAAGCCTGAGTCGGCGACTGACTCTTCGCGTCAGCCCACTCGGAAGCCTGGACTGGTTCCCGGTCGGAAGCGTGGCGTCCCACGTGAAAGATTGGCCCATCCGGAAGCCTAAAGGCGGTTCCCGACCGGAAGCGTGGCGACCCACGCCGAAGGCTGGTCCCCTTTGGAAGCCTGAGTCGGCGACTGACTCTTCGCGTCAGCCCACTCGGAAGCCTGGACTGGTTCCCGGTCGGAAGCGTGGCGTCCCACGTGAAAGATTGGCCCATCCGGAAGCCTAAAGGCGGTTCCCGACCGGAAGCGTGGCGACCCACGCCGAAGGCTGGTCCCCTTTGGAAGCCTGAGTCGGCGACTGACTCTTCGCGTCAGCCCACTCGGAAGCCTGGACTGGTTCCCGGTCGGAAGCGTGGCGTCCCACGTGAAAGATTGGCCCATCCGGAAGCCTAAAGGCGGTTCCCGACCGGAAGCGTGGCGACCCACGCCGAAGGCTGGTCCCCTTTGGAAGCCTGAGTCGGCGACTGACTCTTCGCGTCAGCCCACTCGGAAGCCTGGACTGGTTCCCGGTCGGAAGCGTGGCGTCCCACGTGAAAGATTGGCCCATCCGGAAGCCTAAAGGCGGTTCCCGACCGGAAGCGTGGCGACCCACGCCGAAGGCTGGTCCCCTTTGGAAGCCTGAGTCGGCGACTGACTCTTCGCGTCAGCCCACTCGGAAGCCTGGACTGGTTCCCGGTCGGAAGCGTGGCGTCCCACGTGAAAGATTGGCCCATCCGGAAGCCTAAAGGCGGTTCCCGACCGGAAGCGTGGCGACCCACGCCGAAGGCTGGTCCCCTTTGGAAGCCTGAGTCGGCGACTGACTCTTCGCGTCAGCCCACTCGGAAGCCTGGACTGGTTCCCGGTCGGAAGCGTGGCGTCCCACGTGAAAGATTGGCCCATCCGGAAGCCTAAAGGCGGTTCCCGACCGGAAGCGTGGCGACCCACGCCGAAGGCTGGTCCCCTTTGGAAGCCTGAGTCGGCGACTGACTCTTCGCGTCAGCCCACTCGGAAGCCTGGACTGGTTCCCGGTCGGAAGCGTGGCGTCCCACGTGAAAGATTGGCCCATCCGGAAGCCTAAAGGCGGTTCCCGACCGGAAGCGTGGCGACCCACGCCGAAGGCTGGTCCCCTTTGGAAGCCTGAGTCGGCGACTGACTCTTCGCGTCAGCCCACTCGGAAGCCTGGACTGGTTCCCGGTCGGAAGCGTGGCGTCCCACGTGAAAGATTGGCCCATCCGGAAGCCTAAAGGCGGTTCCCGACCGGAAGCGTGGCGACCCACGCCGAAGGCTGGTCCCCTTTGGAAGCCTGAGTCGGCGACTGACTCTTCGCGTCAGCCCACTCGGAAGCCTGGACTGGTTCCCGGTCGGAAGCGTGGCGTCCCACGTGAAAGATTGGCCCATCCGGAAGCCTAAAGGCGGTTCCCGACCGGAAGCGTGGCGACCCACGCCGAAGGCTGGTCCCCTTTGGAAGCCTGAGTCGGCGACTGACTCTTCGCGTCAGCCCACTCGGAAGCCTGGACTGGTTCCCGGTCGGAAGCGTGGCGTCCCACGTGAAAGATTGGCCCATCCGGAAGCCTAAAGGCGGTTCCCGACCGGAAGCGTGGCGACCCACGCCGAAGGCTGGTCCCCTTTGGAAGCCTGAGTCGGCGACTGACTCTTCGCGTCAGCCCACTCGGAAGCCTGGACTGGTTCCCGGTTGGAAGCGTGGCAGCCCACGTGGAAGATTGGTCCATCCAGAGGCTTGAGAAGCCTAACATATTTATTACTGGTTTGGTTCCCCGACCGGGCGAGTGGCGGGCCACACCCCTTAGTCGGACCAGCCAGCCGTCTACCTTATACTTAGCCGTTTTCCTAACTTGGCTCGGTTCCCCGACCGGGCGTGTGGCGACCCATACCCCTCAGTCGGACCGATCCACCAGCTGACTATATACTGGACCATTTCCTAAGGCATTGAGCCTCCTAAAGTAAATGGCCTATTCTAGAACCAAGGGTGTTGGTCGAAAACACCTAAAACAAAGTGGGAGCGAGAAAGAAGAGTTTCATTCAGATCCCCAATACGTTACCTAGCCTGACAACTGAAATCAATCAGCAACGTCTACTGAAGCATTGTGTAAAATAACATGTTAAAAGGTAAGGCTTTTGCATTGATGGTTACTCGGCAGCATTACCAAAAAGGAGCCCCAACCGGCGGCTAAAGATTACACGAGGCAAATTAGGTAAAAGGCTGGAAGAAGTCCTTGGGGAGTAGCTCCTTGACCCGGGACACTATTACAGCGTTGGCAGGAATGTCAGCAGGCAGATAGCCGCCCTCTTGGAGCTGCAGAATTGCGCTATTAATGCCCATCTGGAACATGCTCGACGTCCGCTTGCCCAGCTTATCGCAGAACTCTTTGGAGTTAATGTAGGCCAGGCGGTGTGCGTCCATCCGGGCGGGTTCGCCTTCTTGGTGCAGCTTCAGGCTTTCAATTTCCGCCCGGAGGCTGGCTAACTCCTTGTCCTTATCTTCCAGGGCAACCGCTTGAGAAGCCAGTAGTCCTTCAGATAAGCGGAGCTCGTCTTCTCGGGAGTCTAAAGCCTTCTCCTTGGCCTGTAAGTCTGACTCCCGAGTTGCCAGCTCCTGCTCTTTATCATTCAAGGTCTCCCGGAGCTCCTCAGAAGCCTTCACCAGTTTGTCTAGCTCCGCCTTCATGGTTTGGACCTCGGCAGTCTTCTTGGCGAGGTCCGATCGGGTACGGCGCTGCTTATCCAGAGCCTTCTTCCTCTCTTGCTCAAGGGTCTCGTGTAAGGAGGAAGACCGGGCAAACGCCCGCTCGGCTGCGTCCGCTCGGGTGACTTCCTCCGTCAGTCGCGCCTCGGCCGAACGGAGTTTCTCCTTAAGCTCCAGTATTTCCGAGCGGAGAATAGCGGTTCCCTCCTCCCCGACCGGCAGGTTCGCATGCGACTGACGGAGCTCCGATTCCTCGAGCCGCCGCTCGGCCATTCGGCGTCCCCTGGTGTTGATAACCAAGGTATGGGCGACGCTCGAGCAGGTGGCCCAAAACTACAATAAGAATTATTAGGAAAAAAGCAAGTTAGCTAAGCACTAAAGCATCGGACTTACATTCGTAGCATCCTGCATAAATTGGTCGGCCAGGCGGACTGGGGGTTTGGAAGTCCCCTCCTTCATACCCTGCTCCCAGCATTCTGCCAATTCCCCATAAAGGGTAAGTCGCTGCTCGGCTCCCCGAGCGGCCGCAGGGTCGAGCGAGGGGAGATACACGCCAAAGCAAGGTGGCCGGGAAGGTTGTCCCCCCGAGCGTGACGAACCCGGCGCGTCTGCAGGTCGGCTAGTGCTAGCAGGGCTGGCAGCGGCTTCTGCAGGCTGAGCACCAGAGCCAGACGCAGGATTCCTCGGGCGCTTTCGCAAGGGTTCCGGGTCTGGGGAATCGGAAGAGGATGTGTCCACCTCCGTCGGCTCCTCAATGCGGATAGAAGCGCTAGCCTTCCGCTTAGAAGGCTGGGACTTCTCCAAGGAAAATCGAACCTTCTTCTTACCGGCGGATTTTGCGGGGGCAGGAGGTTTCGAAGAGCCGACCGGCTCCCTAGAACCAGTCGGCGCTGGTTCGGCAGAAGGAGCCTGAGGAGCTGGCTCCGCGCTCTCAGGAATCGTATGTTGGTCGGGCGGACCGGCCTGGCGCAGACGAAGCTGTTCGGCCGCCCGAGCGTTGATTTCTGCGTCCGCCAGACCCATGGCCTCATCAAGGGACGCTTCCCACATCATTTTGGCTGCAAAAGCAAGAGATTTTGAGTTAGGGAAAAAGGAGTACGTGAAAAAATAACTTACAGAAGGCGTAGGGCAGGGCGGCAGGCACTCGGCTTAGCCCAAATATGTACAGAACGGCGTCGGTGAGAAGTTTCATGCCGTCGAAGTGACGACCACCGATTAGAGAAGCGGCCCTTATGAACAAGGGGTCAGTTTTAAAGTTTCTTAAGGGAGCTATAGGGGGTATGTCTTCGACCCATCCGATCGGGAACCCAGGGCTGGTCGGAGGGCCTATGAAAAAGAAGTGGGTTTTCCAGCCCTTATTTGAGGAAGGAATATTCTCCACTATAGATAGTTTGGCCCGGGCTTGGAGGAAGAAATTCCCGGCCTCCTGTTTCTTCGGGTAATAAAAGAAATACAGAACCTCCGGTCGGAGGGGGACTCGTAAAGGGTGAAAAGAACAATTAGGTTGCACAATATACGAATAGCGTTGGGAGAAAGCTGGAAGATAGGAATGTGGAAGAAGTTGCAGAAGTCTACAATAAAGGGATGAAGAGGATAGCGCAGACCAGACATGTGTTGATCCCGGAAAAACACAAAGAAGCCAGCCGGAGGCTGGTGCGGTCGGTCATCCTTTGTCGGAACGGCAATGCGGTAGTTCGCGGGGATGTCGTAGGCTAGTCGGAGGTCGGAGGTGGTCTCGTCGTGAAGGGAAGACTCGACAGAGGTATACCACGTAGGGGTAGCCATGGAACAGAAAGAAAGGGAAGAAAAGGGAGAATCTGACCGTAGGGGTGGCGGAAAAGATTAACCGACGGAGAAGCACGAGACCGGCGGCGACGCGCGAAGACGGCGGCGAGAAGTGAGAAGCACTGAGTTAGAGAGAATAGTGAAGAGCAAATAAGGGTTTCGGCGAACGCGGAGACCTATTTATAGCTAGGCCGAAAGAAAGGCGACCGTCGGATGGCGATCCACGTGTACGGCGATCGCCTCACCCAATGCCGAAGAGTCGTCCCACGATCAGCCTCGAAAAGGCGTGCCACATCCGCTGACGTCGCCTGATGCGGCGGCAGGGCGCGTCGCCGTGTCGGCCAGTCGGAAGCTGCCGCGTGGCAGAAAGATTTACGCGCATTAATGGCCATTAAAAATTCGTAATCATGGGATAAATCGCATCCGGGTCGGCCAACCGGCGAACACCACGTGGCCCACATCATTAAAGCTGAGGTGATGCCGTTATGGCGCCGGTCGCATCGGGCGTATCACATCGCCCCATGCAACTTAGAATGTCCCGTCTCCATTAATTGCATGACTCGGGCTATCCCGAGAAAATCGTCTTGAGACGCGTGACACTCCACTTTTCTTGCAACTCAAGGCGAACATTTTCCCGCCCAAACGTGTTCAACATCCCTCTCAGCGTCTAACAACCTTCGTCCGGTCGGACGCACTAACAGTTCACAAGGACGTGGCGGCCCACGTTCCTCCTGTCAGAATCGCCAGCCGCCCGGACATCTTCATCCGGTTGATAACTAATGGGGTACGCGAGGCGGCCCACGTTCCTCTATCATGCTTCGTCTAGCCGGGCGACCTTGCTAACAGAGTCGGGTGCGTGGCGGCCCACGCCCCTCTCAGTTTACAAGCTTATTCCGCACAGACAAAGCAAACATACTCAGCACCAGCTGTTGAGCATCGTGGTAAGCCGGCTGGATATTGAAAAGGCAGAAAGCGCTCGGCCGCAGAGTTTTTGCACACACTTGTAGTCCAGTCAGTCGGACTGATCGCCTCCTTCGACTAGACTCGAGGGGAAGGCTATTGATCCTGTCCTATATTTTGCACGATATGGGTAGCCAACGTGGCGAACGACCTGGCCTGCTTCAGGGTCCACGTCATTATACCAGTAACCGACTCAACAAACATTCTGGCCGGGCCCAAAACCTTCACCGGCTGGTCGGGCTTAAGGCAGCCGGGTAGAATAAATATAGTGGTCCATCCGGTCGGTCAAGCCCGGCCTGCCACATTAAGGCTTACCCGTCCCGTTCAGCCGAGTGCATCCTCCCGGCCGCATCAAGGCTTACCCGCCTCGTTCAGCCGAGTGCATCCGCCCGGCAGTCCATGCTCGTGCCTGACACCCATCCGGGCGAGCCGGCCGGATGTCCACTCGGGCTCTCTCTCGGAGTCCTCCTGGGATAAAGACAAAATATACCTGCGCCAGCCGCAGGTAACAGGATGTCACTCCTCGTACTAGCTGACACTCTCTGACAGGCGCCGCCTTACCGAGACCTGTCCTTGTCCTCACATGAGACGAATAGTATACGACAAAGAAGGATGGTTACAGTCGACACAACCATGCCATATCTTCTGACCCTGTCAGAAGATCCTGACACAGGCCATACTCATATCGACAGCACCATACCACATCTTCTGACCCTGTCAGAAGATCCTGACACAGGCCATGCCTGTCCTTTTCCCCGGCTATATAAGCCACTCCATTCCTCATTCTCAGGTACGCATACTCGCATACACACTCGCGCGCGAGACCTCTTATTTTTCCAGTGCTCCCTTATTTCTACTGTTCCTCGGAGTACTGACTTGACCGTCGGAGTGCCTTGCCGGGACGTCTCCCGGCTAGGTTGCTAACGGTCATCTTCCTCAGCAGGTTCTTCTCCAGTCGGCCGGCCCTGCACCAGGCGACATCCACTTCCATTCAGCCGGAGGACACCCCCCGCCACGCTGCCATTCTGTGCGAAGACGCCCCGTCAGCATCCACGTCGTTCATCCCTACACCGTCATTCCGGTTGCGGCTCCACTACGCTCGGCGACAGGATCAGTAGCGATTGTTGGTGGAGCCGCACAGCTGATCGGAAACGAAGACGATGAAGAGATCGGTGGGAGCCTCGGCGGCGCTGGGATGAAAGAAGAAGGAATCTTTGGAGGCTGGGATTTGTCTTGGCACGGTCGAGACGGCAAACGAATCCAATTTAAACGGGTCTCGGGTTGACGGGTTGTGAATCATCGATGTCCGGAGATTAATTTATTAGTTTCATGGCATAAAATATAAAAATGGCATAAATCTAGATTTAGAAAACAAAATAATTTTTAAGATAATTAGAAATCTAAGTACAGAAATATCTTTTGGCAAATATCAATTATCAAAGGCGTTTTTAAAATGCCTTTGTTTATAATCGTTATGCTTAATTTGACACGTCTTTATGTTAAACCGTGTTTATAAATGAGAAATGTATTATTAATAAAGTCATCAAATTTATATTTAAATTTTTAGCCTCCAGGTCATATTCAATATTTAATAAACATAAATTATGTCCTTATGCGTTTCGATTCGGGCGCCTTTCAATTGGATAATCGTCATCGCGGTGACATTAAGTAAAGTCGTCTCGGCTTCTTCAGAACGGCATCGTGTAGTCTGAAAAGATATCATAAAAATTTATTCAATACGATATTTTTAAATTGAATATGAAATAATCTAATATAATATTTAGATAGGTCAGAAATCGAATTGTGTGTCTAGTTTCAAAAGACGAATCCGCCATCTCAGTCGTCTTCTGATCTCTACTCCACATGTGTTAAGAGGGAGTAAATTACGAATTTATTGGTGGGGTGAATTGTGTGTCTAGTGGCAATTCACGATGATGTTTTTTTTGGCCGGGCGAATGAAATATTTGAACAATTTAGTATTTAATTTATAAAAATTATATATATCAGATTAATTAAATAAATAAATTTAAATAGTTTATTAAACTAAACCGTTTGAATATATTTGTTAATATTTATGAATACCTTTCGAAAATAATATTCATAAATAACAAGAACCATCTTCATTTATAAAATTTTTATCAACCTACTTAATAAATAAAAAATAAAAGAAAAAAAAATAAATTTGAATTACCATATTCAATAATTAATTTAAAAAATTTAAATTAAGAATTCGATAACATTTAAACGAATCAAGCTCGAACTAAGCTCAAACGAAACTTAATTTAGAGCTCAATAAAAAATAAATTAAGTCAAGTTTGACTAACCATGTTAAAATCTTGCTTCAAATTTGAATAACCATGTTAAAATCTTGCTTCATCTCTAAGCTTGACTGAGCTTGATTAGATTACTTTATCAAATTAAATAAATTTGAATATTTTAAAATTGGACTCGACTCAATTTATTTACAGTCCTACATGAGATATGGTCCATTAGCATTAAGTGACAAAAGATAATTCGTTCATTCTCAACATCCTGTCAATTCGTCTCAGATTTAACGTAGTCGACATAAAGAAGATAAATTATAAGGCTACTAATCCAGATATTGTAGTTAGCCATAGGAAAGATGGATATACTAATTTTGTCCGATTTTAATATTCAAATTTTAAAAAAAATAATATTATATATTAATTATCAAATTTATTCCGCGGAAACTGTCCATTAATATTAGGGATCCACGGTATCCAACGGTTATGGTTGCGACGTTCAAGTAAAATAGAGAACATGATCCAGAAATTTCAAAGGAGAAGTTAATCGTGATTTCTCTTCTCGTTTTGAAAAGTCTAGCCGAGGTCGTCTTCGTGAGCGAATCCCCGGTGACCAAAATCACTAAAATATATTTCAAGAATATTTTAATACGCTAAACAATGACAATAGAAATATATAATAAATAGGCGAACAAAAATAAAAATATTAGTGCAATTGCCTATCCTAGCAAGAATACCGTCGATGTGCTGGGTATAGTCCAGTTCCGCAACCAACCCTATTTGGTAGCTAGTGGACTAGCTTCATCTCGCAGACACCCAGCATCAGAAGGATCCGTCAATTGCCTCGTCTGGTGGCCGAAGACGACGAGGAACCTGATCATCACGTTCGTCTGGCTGCAGTGTAGGACTCCAGATCCGTCTTCTTCGATTGGCTTCTCCGATTGCTTCGTCGGCGAAGAGGGTTTCTCTTGCTTTGGGCGCGGCAGAAGCCCTACGTATGTTCTGATACGCGTAAAACTGCTGTAATCTTAGCGGATCGGTGTGGCGGTGAGAAGATTCGTCGGAGAGCCATGGAAGTGTGAGTTCCTTTTCTTTTCTCGTGTCTAGTTCGGATTGCATTTTTGGACTTCTGCATCCGTTTCGTCATCTGTGTTTTCCTCTGTTTCTCTAGGGTTGCTTCGGCTCCTGGAAAGGTCTTGATCACAGGCGGCTACCTCATCTTGGAGAGGCCAAATGCTGGCATAGTTTTCACCACCACTGCTCGCTTCTATGCCATCGTCAAACCACTGTACGACGATATCAAACCTGGTAGTTGGGTCTGGGTGAGTGGCACCTTTCCCCTTGTTCTTCGATCACATTATCATATCGCCAATGGGATTTTTCCTTACTAATTTAGCTTGGATGAAGAGAAGTGAGAATGCAATTGCACTGTGTTTGTGCCTTGAATTATATACCAAATTGAGCATTTTCCTTGTTGCAATTGTTTATAGTTTTTGACTGATGAGTGAGCTTCTTCAGTCATGGACAGATGTTAAAGTAACTTCCCCTCAGCTTTCTTGGGAGGCCACATACAAGTTGTCTCTGAAAAACTCGATTCTTCAGTGCACTTCTTCAAGGCAAGCACTTTATTGCCTCCTTATATGTAATGCATCAAATGCATCTGTTCGTGCAATCACAGGTCCAGTGAGATTTGATGCAGTCTTATCATTTTTGGTCTAAACATTGTGAAATTATCGCTGTCCACAGCAACATATTGCTTTTCCGTGACTGTAGATTTTTAGTTGGTTCTGTAGTTTATAGTTGATTCTCAATTAAGGTTGTTTCTTCACACTCCGAAGATAATGAATATTACAAAGGTTGCATAGAAATGAAGCATTCTAATACGGGGTAAATTGCTTAGTTCTCTATCAACTTATGCTTTCAGGGACTCAATAAACCCCTTTGTGGAGCAAGCTGTGCAATATGCTATAGCTGCAGCCAAGGCACTACTCTCTGAAAAGGAGAAATTACAAAAACTGCTTCTACAAGGTAATCTATGTTTTTTTATTTATTTTTAGAGATTTAATTTGAACTTTGTTAGTGCTTTTCTCTAATTTTTACACTTCTCCATGCAGGTCTTGATATTACAATCTTAGGAAGCAATGATTTCTATTCTTACAGAAATCAGGTGACTCATCTTTCTGTTTGGAAGAAATGGTTTTCTCCTGGATTGTTTGCCCTTAGCACCTGATGGATCCAGATTTTTATTGCTTATTTTATTTTTTTCACACTTTTTTTATGTTATCATACTTGCATTTAATTTTTTAATTAATCAATTTATGTGACATCTTTGTCTTCTGTTGTATTAATCATAAATGCCAGTTTACACAGTTAAAGTTAAATATGGATAAATTATCTGTGAATATTATCTTCAGATTGAAGAGCGTGGCTTACCTTTGACTCGAGATGCATTGGCTTCGCTTCCTCCTTTTTCTTCAATAACATTTAACCGAGTGGCTTCTAATGGAACACTTCCGGGAGAGGAATGCAAACCTGAAGTTGCAAAAACAGGACTTGGCTCATCAGCAGCAATGACCACATCAGTCGTTGCGGCACTCCTTCATTACCTTGGAGTTGTTACTCTTCCTTGTTCAAACAGAAGCCAGTTAGATGACAAAATCACTGATTCAGATCTTGATTTAGTACACATTGTTGCTCAAAGTGCTCATTGTTTAGCTCAAGGAAAAATTGGCAGTGGCTTTGACGTCAGTGCTGCTGTCTATGGCAGTCAACGTTACATTAGATTTTCGCCTGCTCTTTTGATGCCTACCCAGGTTTCTTCTCCTCATTGGCCATTATGTGCAAAGTCACAATGTTAATTTGCTAATTTTAAATGATTTTTCATCAACTTTTGCCTGTGCAATTTAAATCATATATTCTACTAGTGTAAATGTTTTTTTTTCAATATGTCAGTTTTGTTATAATAATTCCAAGATTTGATTTGGTGCTACACATTTTTTTTCCATCAATGCACTTGCATTGAATGTTTGACTTTGATTTTAGGATTATTTTTACTCTACTAAGTACTAAAGGTACATTCTAACGTCTTGTGTTAACATTTCTTCTTCTTTTTTGTTGGTATTTATATTGTCTGATAACCCATATGTTTTTAACTCTGGTGTTGTGAAACAACAGCTGATGGGAAATAACAGCTTACCAGATGTAGTAAAACATATTTTGGAGAAGAACTGGGACCAT
The DNA here is from genome assembly GCA_024364735.1 of Boesenbergia rotunda. NCBI lineage: Eukaryota > Viridiplantae > Streptophyta > Magnoliopsida > Zingiberales > Zingiberaceae > Boesenbergia > Boesenbergia rotunda. Next base: position 11,335 of record JAGFNQ010004685.1, read on the forward strand.
GAAAGATTTCCATTTTGTCTACCTCCACTTATGACCCTTGTAAGTTAATTAACCATCAAAGCTATCTATCAATTTTTTTTTCTGCAAAATGAAGCATCAATTTGTTTGCATCAATCTTCTCGTGATTAGACTTTACGTCTGATTAATCTTTTCACCTCACATATTCATGTTTCAACAATGCCAAGCTTTCTTGGACCTCCCTCATGCAAGGGGCTGTTGTGCTAGGGCAAAATGCCCCTCATGATTTACTTGTCCATATCTAGTGCCCGGGGGCGGGCGCGATGCTGGCCGCCTAGGGTGAGCATTATCACCTTTTGCTCCAATAACGCCGAGCTTTCTCATTTGCATGAGCAAAGATGGTTCAATTTTGTCAAAGAATGATATTCACTGATCCTTTCATTTTATTGGCTTGGTTGTGCATGTCTTGCATCTTCTTCCCTAGACTGTCATCATGCTATGCTAACACGTTACTACTATCTTTGACAGCTATTGGGGGAACCAGGCACTGGAGGTTCATCTACACCGTCCATGGTAGGTGCTGTTAAGCAGTGGCAGAAAGCTGATCCTCAGAAATCCCAAGAAACATGGAAAAACATTGCGGAAGCAAATTCAACACTTGAAGCACAACTTAGGCAGTTGCAGCAATTATCTGAGACCCATTTGGAGGCATACAATCTTATCATTGGCGTTTGCAGTCATCACACTTACAGAAGGGTAACTTCTAATGCTGTAGTAGTAATTGGTAATTTGTATTTCACAATCTTTCTTCTTAAAATTTTCTCTCTCCATAATTAAAAAACTATGAAGAGAATAAAATCCAACTTTTATGCTGTTAGCATAAAATAAAATCAATTTAGATCGCGTGTAGTTTCTCGATGCCCATTCGTTTGGTAAGTTCAATTTGCTGTGAGCAGCAGTTATTTTCCCTCTATTTCTTGCAAAACCTATTTTTGTGAGATTACCAAATAGTAGGATGATAATTTAATTGGCAATATTTTTATTTTCAAATGTTCAGATTAAGTTGGGATAGCTGTTTGTGGAAATTCTCTATTAAGGTATCATTCTGAAATGGGATCCAATACTTTTGCAGTGGATGGAGTTAGTAACTGACCAATATCAAGAATCTGTCGTCAAGTCTTTGTTAGGAGCAAGACATGCTTTCCTAGAAGTGAGGGCTTATATGCAAGAGATGGGAAAGGCAGCAGGCGTACCGGTAATATTTTCCTTCGACGTCAGATTCCTTGATTTATATTCCTCCTGCAAAAGCATTTTGCAGCAAACATCTTGATTGCAAAATCTTTTATGTCCTATAAGAGAATCTCTCTCTTTTCATTTCTTTTTGGAGGTTCATCGTTAATTGTCACAGGCTTTATATTTTAAGCACTTAGAAATCAGAACTACAAACAGTACCAGAATTCAAAGCGTACCTAATTAAGTTTCCTTTCTTCTTTACCCTTATTGACTGACTCTTAAATTGCACCAGTAGGATCAGGTCGCTTCTGTTTGTAACATAATATTTAGTAGCTCTTTTATCATGCTATCATAGTTATTTCTCTTTCATTCTGTTTTTTGACTTGATAGATCGAACCAGAACCCCAAACTCAACTTCTGGATGCCTCAATGAACCTGGAAGGAGTTCTGTTAGCAGGTGTGCCAGGAGCAGGTGGTTATGATGCAGTATTTGCTATTGTTCTTGGGGAAGCAAGCAATTCCATAGCTGATTTTTGGAGCTCTTCTCGGGTTCTTCCGCTTCTGGTCAAAGAAGATCCTCATGGCATGTCATTGGAAAGTGGAGATCCAAGAGCTGAAAAAGTGTCGTCAGGAATATCTTCGATGAAGATAAGCTAAGACTCGAATTTTTTGATCGGTAGCTCTTTGTATTCTATTCATAGAGGTATCATGGGATGCTGGGTTTAAATTTCTGAATTTTTGAATCATGGTTGTGTTTCAAATGGCAAATAATTTCAAACAGTGTTAATGTAGTTTCTACGTTGTGTACTACTTGAGAGCCATCTGAGAATGAAATGTTTCTCCAACCTCTTTTGAATAAAAAAAACATACCTGCAAATTGTTTAACAAATTGTGTTGAGGGGGAACAGATTGCGTTGTGCCTTGTCATTTCAAGGTTAGTGTTGTAATTTACTGCCCAGGCCAGTGTTGTTATTTTTTTAGTTTTTAAAAAATTGGGTGAGTTTGTCAATGTCAAAAGTGTTTATGTATGATTTCACATAATTAAATTTAAGATACCTTTTTTCCCCTTCTTTTAACCCATCCTAATATCAAATGTACCTAAAAGAAAAAAAAAATACTATCCAGACAATTTATAATCATCGATTCGATTTCACAAAAATTTTTCATCGATCATTAAGATTAATCGGAAAGTATTAGCGGTGGACGATCTAGAAGTTCAATATTTCAGGGCTCATATCTCATTTAGAAAAATTTTTTTTATAAAATATATCGTAGTTAAAGATTAAATCTCGGATGTCTAAGATAAAGCCCCCTCGAGTACCTAAAAGATGCCTTCCGAGTGCAATGTTATTACAAGTTAATTATCTTAATGCCTGTACCAATAGTTATTAATAAATGATTCTTTATATAAGTTTATATATATTATAATTTTTCTTAATTATTTTTATTATAAATGGATATGATAAATATGACTAATTAGCTTGTTTGGGTCAGATGCTCTCAAGTTAAAATTTAACTGATTGAATATTTGACCAATTAAAGATGATCTAAAACTCATTCGATTTAATTGTCAATTTAATCTCGATCGGTTTAATCCTATAAAAAATTTTCATCGATCATCAGGATAAATCGAGAAATACTTACGACGAACGATCCAGAAATTCAGAATCTTATGATTGTGTCTATTATTTAGAAAAAAATTAATAATAATTAAGAATCGAATCAAGAATATCTGAGTGGTAATTAATTACTTTTCTAATGTACCATAGTCTCGGAGGATTTAATCTAATTTTTAATGACACAGGAGCAAGTTGAGCTATGCAAATTTTGATTAGGACGAGTTCACTTAGATTTTAAATACGAATATAAGAGCAATCACTATAAAATCAGAAAACTTGAATCATTATAAAAATGAGATTTGTAGTTGAACAGTAGTAACGAAAATTCAAATTTATTTTTTAAAAAAATAAAATTCATTAAATAAAATAATATTATATTGTGATTTATAACCTAGAAAAGTATATAATTTGTAATATAGAATCCATGAAAAAGTGTAGAGATTTTTTCATTTTAGAAAAAATAATATATTTTTATATTTTTATATGATATTGACCCATTAGGAACTAAAAAAACCTCATTTAAAGATTTAATCATGGGCTATGCCCTAAACATTCATGAGCAAATACACGCTCGAGTCTTCGTAACCATCTAAGAATTTATTCTTATATCGATCCTTGTAATCTCACATTCACGCAATCTGCACGTTATTTCAAGAAAACAAAAAAAAAAATAGTTTCCGTAATCATTCAGTACTGGCTACTGATGAACAAACTATTAGCGAAATATTGAAACCAAACTGTCCCCTCGTTAACTATGTGGGGAACCAGAAATTAGCAAGAAAAAATTAATAGATGATAGAAAACAAAATCCAACCAGAGTTTCTGAAATCATAAGGGTAGGTTTAACTGGTAAAATAAACCCCCAAAGCTTGATCCATAATACGAATGAGAGTGCTTCAAATGAATCCACTGAAACAGCATTCTCAGATAATTATACAGCTAAATCAATCGCCTGGTTCTGATATTGGACGTTATTTGCACGATCGAAAGCTTTTAGAACTGAAAATCCGATACTACTAGCACGTGATGCAGATGCTCAGATCTTGGACTGCTTCGCAATCTTGAACCATTCAGTATGGAAAGCCCCAGGAATGTCAATCCTCTCATATGTATGAGCTCCAAAGTAATCTCTTGGGCTTGAACCAAATTGGCAGGCACAGTTTCCCTCCTGTAGGTGTCGAAGTAAGCTAAACTAGCCGACATCCCCGGAATGCTTATGCCCGAATTGATAGCAAGACACGACTTGGCGCCAAGCGGATTGGCGATCCAGTATTTCTTTGGCAAACTCAGGATCCACTAGCAGGTTCGATAACTCAGGGTTCCTATCGTATGCCTTCTTGATCCGGTCCAAGAAGATCACACGGATAATGCACCCTCCCTTCAATATTCTGGCAAGCTCCCCCAACTTGAGATCCCACCCTTTCTCAATGCTCTTTGCTCTTATCAGATTCATGCCTTGCGCATAGCTACAGATTTTCGAGGCATAAATTGCTTGCCTCACATCATCGATTAACTTCTTCTTGTCGACTGGCTCACTGTCGAAGACACATGACTGGAAAACTTTAGCAGCTGCAACTCTTTCTTCTTTCAATCCACTGAGAAACCTGGAATCGAGAGATGCTGCAATGGTTGGGGCGGCCACTGATAGCTCAGCTGCTTGTTGCACAGTCCATTTACCAGTACCTTTCATTCCAGTCTTGTCTAAGACCTTGTCGACGAGATACCCATCCTGCTTATCATCCTTTACCCCGAAAATGTCGGCTGTGATCTCGATCAAGAAGGTGAGGAGTTCCCCCTTGTTCCACTATGAGAAAACATGCTGCAACTCTTCGTTAGTAAGCTTCCCGACTGACCTCAACACATCATAAGCTTCAGCGATCAGTTGCATGTTCCCATACTCGAACCCATTATGGATCATCTTTACGAAATTGCCAGAACCACCTTTGCCGACGTATGTAACACAGGGACCACTGTCAGGCACTTGAGCAGCTACCTTTAGAAGAATATCTTCTATGTTCTTGTAAGCCTCATAAGATCCTCCAGGCATCAATGAAGGGCCATTTCGAGCACCCTCCTCTCCGCCGGAGACTCCCATGCCAAGATACAGGAGGCCAAGTGCAGCCATTGCTTTTTCGCGCCTCTCAGTGTTCTCGTACCATTCATTGCCTCCGTCAATTATGCAGTCACCCACTTCCATGTGAGCTGAAAGCGTGGCTATCGTTTGATCCACTGGTGCACCGGCTTTCACGAGCATGATGACAACACGGGGCTTCTGGATTGAGTTGATAAAAGCCTCAGGTTCATGGAACCCATAAACAGGGAGGTTCCCCTCGCGTTTAGCACGTTCCACAGTCTCATCAACTTTTGAGGTGGTTCGATTGTATACAGAAAGAGGAAATCCTTTCTCAGCAATGTTCAAGGCCAGGTTTTGGCCCATCACAGCAAGACCGGCAAGCCCAATTATTGTGAGAACCATGTTTAACCTGTTGAAAGATTACGAGGGGAGACTTCATTTTCAAAGAATTTAGAAGATCCAGAATCAAATAAGAAAGGGAAAAAAACATAAAGCTCAGTAAACTGATTGAACATAATCAAGACTTATCTATCTCTTAGAAGCTCAAAAGAACCAAGAAGTAAGAATGGTGATGAGAAAGTACTTCTGACAAACTAGAAAATTGAGGTAAAAAATACAGAAAAACTATATGAACACAGTCTTCGTTCATATTATGCTTCAAGAAGCCACTTTGTGTCCTCGGGGCTATGGTGCAGCGATAAGGTCACTAGTTGTTAACTCAGGTATCTGCGGTTCGATTCCCAACTATCCCAGGTCAATTTGTCTGCTGCTTGGTTCATTTTTTTTTTTCAAGAAGCCACTGTGCAGTGCCGGCAGCGGCGAAAGATAAACTTGCATATTCAGAAGCGGGTAATTTATACTTATCAACAATGATTAATTTAGTGCACTTGCAATTATGACTTAATATCTAATCAAATATATGTGTCGCCAGTGTTATAGATTTACAACAAAATCAGCATTGAGTGAAAAATATGAAATTGAATATATAAACGCTTTCAAAAACTTCATATACTTTCTATTATCATTAGAAATGAAATTGAAGTAGATTACTCACTGTAACATTTATGTTCAATAAACATCGAAATAAAACAACACATTTTGATTTATAGAGCTCCTTTCTGTAAAAAGCTAGAACCTTTAGGTACATTGCCATTTAAAAGGAATTAGCCTTTGTTCGTGAAGAAGCAAAGCACATATCCAAAAGCAGGATCAAGCATCAAATTCCGTAACAAAATGCAAAAATGGAATAATAAAGATCATCTATTTTCTAACAGAGATGTTCATGGATTTATGTTCATAAAGAAAAGCCAAATGTTAATAGGAAAAAATAAAGGCAAAATTCTAAAAGGTGCCTTGAGTTATTTTTGGTGTCCACACTTTTGAATTATCAAAAGGTAGTGCTTTGCCTTTGAACGCATAGAAAATATCCTAAATATCTCCCTCTCCCCTCTTCTCCACTTCACCAACGCCGTTGGCTCCCAGGGCCGATCATCACGCCGGCCACTGTCGACACGTTGTGCAGCCGGAAGCTGCCTCCGGGCCATTGCTGGCATCCACTCAGGGTTTTCCTCATCGACCTCTTCTAATTGTCGTCGACTTGGTTCAAATGGTCGGAGGGATTACCTGTTACTAGAGTGCGCTAATTGAGGGACCCGCATCGAGCGGTCGACCACGTTAGCGGCAAGATGGAGCTTCCAGGTCGCTCCACCTTCTTGGTAATGCTCGGCTTCTTCCTCCTCTGGTTCGGGTGGATCGGCTTCAAACCAGGCTCCTTCCTATGCAGCTTCAAGTTGTACAACCACGGCGGCGGCATCCATGGACTAGTCCACTGCCAGCCGCACTATAGTCCCACCACCCTCGCCGGCTGCACCGCTACGCTATTCGGGAGTGCCTCCAGAACGCGCACTGAAAATGATGTGAGCGTGTGCACTGGCCTCCTCGGTAGCTTCGTGGCCACCACCTCCAAGTGCTACCTCATCCACCCGTGGATCGCCATCGTATGTCACTTCGTCTACGCCAAGGTCCTAATCGACTTCAACGCGCTCGCCGCTCGTCTCAAGTATAACAACCCACTCGAGGCGGAACGACTCCATGCTAGTGCGACTCCTGGGAGATCCTCTACATTGCTCAGTACGTGAACAAGGTGTACCCGAGACACAATGGCCAACTCTACTTTTAGTACCGATAGGAGAGTTAGAAGGGGGAAGGGGTTTGATTAGCTCCGATAGCTTCGTTGTAGATTTGTTACAACGAAAACTTTAAACAATGATAACACTTTTAACTTTACCTGGTATCCACCTCCTTAAGGTAACTAATCTAAGGATCTACGTACTCTTCCTCACTCTCACATCTACTATGAAAATCTCCTTCGTTGAGGTGGAGAAATGTCGTACAAGCTCACTCAAGAAACACAAGATGAACAAGCAAAATATAAATAAAATCTTACAAGATTTAGAACAAAAATCTCTTGCTTGTCTTGCTTTCTTCCAGCTTGAAATCACCCCTTGATATTTGGAAATGCAGCAGCACTTTGTCCCAAAGAACTCACAAGAATGGGCGAAGAATGAGGAGAGAAGAACTGTAGCTTCAACCTGCGTGAAAACCTTATATACCAGCGACCTAAGTTATCAATCGATTACCACGTTAGATCTAGCCGTTCAACGACTAATTTTTGAAGCTTAATCGATTGACCAATTAATTAAAAAGCCCAATCGATTTAGCACGTTTCTGTGCTCTTGCACAACACAACGTTAATCGATTGTCTAATCGATTAAGAGCATCCCTAATCGATCACCTGATCGATTAAGGCTGGTTCTATTCTCGCGACAGAAGCTTCCCGCCTGATCGATTGAGATTGACCTTGATCGATTACCCAATCGGTCAAGCGCCTTTCTATTCTCGCGAGAAACCTTGGTCAATTGATCACCTGATCGATTACCCAAGCATTACCCTAAGCCTTCAAGCCTAGGGTTGTTTTGCCCAACCCAAGCCCTCCATGACTTGTTTGGGACTTCCTCACCAAGTGTTCGATCAGAGGCTTTGATCGACTTTGACTTTCTCTTGCCAAGTTCCCAACTAGGGCTTCTCTTATGCCAAATGTTTAGCTTTCCGTTATCCCACTTTGGACTTCACCTAGTTTCCAACTAGGTTTGCCTAGTCCCACAAAGACTTCACTTTGCCTTACTCCAGTTAAGTCTAGTCTTTCGGTAGACTTCTATCTTACCAACGTGCGATCTCCTATATCTATTTGGATTTCACCTAGTTCCCAACTAGATCTGCCTAGTTCCACTTGGATTTCATTTTGCCTAACCGCAGTTAGGCTTAGTCTCTTGGTAGACTTTCACATTACCAACATGCGATCTCTTAGATCCACTTAGACTTCACTTAGTTCCCAACTATGTTTGTCTAATCCTACTAGGACTTCACCTTGCCTAACTGTAGTTAGGTCTTTACTAGTCAAGTCTCTGTCAACCTTGACCCACTTGACATGTTTCACACAACATCCAAATATCATTGTCAAACATCAAAATTCAAACTTACCTGAGCTTAGTCTCACCTAAGCTTAGTCAAACTGGTCAACCTTGATCTAAAGAAGATTACAACAACACCTACGTCCTCTTCATGAGTAGCAGTGATATTGCCAACGCCGACAGAATTAAAGGAGGCAAATGGGGAATCCCAGAGTGGGTGTCCACGACAGATCAATGGCTGTTGCTGCTTGTTACAGGCGGCGCAACGGAAGTCAGAGTGATGGTCGACGTCACGACCGACAGCGCCGGTAAAGACAGACGGACGGGAGAATTTGCCGACAATTAGGTTCAATCTTAGTACCCGGACCGGCGCAACAGGCAATCATTTAGCAGACAACTAAGTTCAATCTTCGACCATTTCGTGTCCATAAAGAAAATTTTCAATTTATTTGGAGAAAACAAGTTATTGGATACAAAAATTTTATTATTGTTGTTGCATCTGCCTAGTTTCCTACTCACGAAACACTTCTGTTCTAAGTTGAAATCACATCTAAAACTTAGATAGTTTCTCTCCAATCACCAAATTTGGTGTGATGAATTGGTGATGCACTATTCATCTCACTAAATTTGGTGTAAGTTTTAATGTATGAGTTGGAGTGTTTTGGTATAAGTTTGACACCAAATTTGTTATTTTAGCGATGGGTTGGAGATGTCCTAATGAAGTTGTTGGTCATCTCCAATATCCACCTTATCTTGTAAATCATATTATCAAGATGAATCTCTATGTAAACTTTTTTTAATTTATTTTGTCGGTCGGTATGAAAATTTTCTACTTGAATAAGTGATCCTAAAAATGATGAATCAGGCAGCAGACAAATTGAACCTGGGGTGACCGGTCCGATCCCACGGAAGTTTCTCACCGATCACCAGGGTAAATCGGGAAACGCTCGCGGTGGGCAGTCTAGAAGCCCAGCATCCCAGGGTTCGCATCTCATTTGGAAGAAAAATTCCTGTAAAACGCATCATAGCTGAGGATCGAACCACAAATGTCTGGGTTAACAACTAGTTGTTTTACCGCTGCACCATAGCCCCAGGGCTTAAATAAGTGATCCTAGATTTAGGGAGTGTTTGGGAGAGCTTCTGCTAGTTGCTTTTTAGATTCTAGTTACATAAAAGCATTTTTGAGTGTTTGTGAATACCAGATTCTGCTTTAACTTCTATAACTTTTAGCCAAAAGCTGGAAGTAAGAATTTGATGCTTTTTTCTGCTTCTGCTTTTTTGCTTATGGTCTAGAATTAAAAGTAGACATTTATACCCTTAATAATTAATCATTTTACATAATTACAACCATAGTTTTAAATACAATTTTATATTTTCATATAATTTATATATTCATAAATTTTTTTATAAATTTATTTTTTTATATTTATATTTTTATTAATTATATATTTTTTAAACATATATATTATTTAAAAAATTAATTTTCATATAATATTCAAAATATAATAATAAATATATAAAACATTATTGATGGTGTATCAAAATTATATTTAGATAATTAAAAATAATAATTTATATAGTTTAAGGATATTGTTGTCATTTAACTAAAAATTAAGCTTGGAAGTAATTATTCACCAAACACTCAAACTTTACCTTGTATCAACTTTTAGCTTCTATTTTCAAACACTCCATGCTTTAGCTTCTCACTGACTTCAAGATAATCTCTACAAGAATCACTTTTCAAGAAGTAAAAGTTCTCCCAAACACTCCCTTAATATTACATGACCTGATTAATTAATTTTTTTAATGAACAAAATTAATGTTATTTTTTTAATTATGATACTGTATTTTTTTTTAAAGATTTCTAATATGGATGAATTTTGTTTATTTAAGTTTATGTGATTTTTTTAATAATCATACTGTATTTTTTTTTGTTAAGATTTCTAAAATGGATGAATTTTGTTATTTGAGTTCATGTTTTTCAGTTAGGGTGGTTATATGATTTAAAAATTCAATATAAAAAAGTTATATACATCTAAAATTCCAATTATTAAATTTTTGATATAGTACAAAGTTTATACCGTTTATATTTATATTGAAATTTCTATATTGTATTGATACAGTACCCTCTAATAGAAATTATATTAAAAAATTACCCAATTAACTATTTAATTAGACGAATCGATTGGTTTAATTGTTTAAATACTAAAGTCCAATAAAAACTTTCAAACCTTAATTATAAAAATAGATATTGAAAATTAAGAGGAAGAAAAATGAGCAGGCAACCCGGAGTAGAGTCTACCTATCAAATCATTGTGCCATTGGTTGGATTAGTGGGTGGCAAAGGTGTGGACAACCTTCTTAACCGTTAAACACAAATTCGAGATCTGTTCCAGACATCCAACATTATATCATCCCTTTGTGATTCTAATTATTTCTGGTAAGACCTGGTACAATAAGAAAACATCGTGGCTCCAAATCTTACCCAACTTGGGTTTTCAAAATTTGATTAGTAACATTCGCATGTTTGAAGCAACTATAGTCAAACATATCAATTTTCTTATTGATAAGATTCATGTGTTATTATTTCTTAGTTGTTACTGTTGAAAATTTTAAAGTAATAATAAAAATTAGGTATATTTTTGGATGATAAATAAAAAAATAGTTTAAAAAAATATTTAGATAAAAATAAAGTATCAAAAATTATTTTGATAAAGTTTCCAATTATATTTAGTAAGTGTTTAATTATTGCATAATTCCAACGTCCATGTCATATTCGTCCCTAAGCATCACATTTTGAAGTGTTGTACTAACCTTCAAGATTTGTTTTTTAATAAAAATTTGTTTTTTTTATATTGATTAACGAGGTTTTTTCAATTTCGGATGAGATTTGTTTTTTTATAAAAAAAAATTAACGAATTTTAGATTTGTTTTTTTTTAATAGAACCTTGCCATCAAAGTGTCAATTAACCCATAGATCCAACTGTATAGCAAAATTAATCATATAAAAAAAACATGTATTCGTGTCATGATCGAGTTGACAGCATATTCTGGACAACAAAGGCAGTGCAAAACCAATTTAGAACTGGCTAATCGAAGACCCTAAAAAATTATGCAAAGGGAGAAATATCTACTAGTCCTCGAGCTTTACAATGAGTTGGTACAAATACGCCATGTCGTCATATCTCACTTCGCGAGATCCAATTACGTATTGACGTTTCGTTCAATCATCACTGCACCGACAGTGCCCCCTATCTCTTTCCTCCCTCCTCCAAGGACAGGTCCTCTGTCTCAAAAAATTTCTGTCCCGTTTGTCCCGCTCTTCGATAACTATCGTCGAATCGTCCGATCGCCGATCAGAAACCACCGCGCTGGCCGCCGCCCGAACAAAATTATACCTTAGGGGGTACGGTGAATCCGTCGGGATCGCCGCGATTGCGATCACTTCGGATTCACCGTCGAATGTAACGAAATTATAATTGCAACGATTTGAACCGGTTTACCGTTCTTCTAGGATATCATTTGATTCGGTACGACGATCAAAATCCATCGATAATGTCCGATCGATGATTGGATGACTCGCCAACCATTGTCGAGGGAGCGAGACAGACGGGACAGAGGTTTTTTGGATAGAGGATCCGAATTGCCCTCCTCCTCTCTCTCTCTCCTACATGGCGCCGAGAGAACGAGAGGGTCTGCGCTGTCTAGACAGGTAGGATCGAACGAATCAGAATTCGAGCGAATGAGATCCACTATCCTACTTTTTTCTCTGTCCCATCAGAATTCGAGCGATCGGGCACCACCGATGATTTTTTATTGTCGTCCCGAATCAAATGATATCCTGGAAGAACGGTGAACCGATCTGAATCATTACAATTGTAATCTCGTCAGATTCGATGGTGAATGTGACGAGATCGCAATTACAGCAATCCCGATGGGTTCACCTTACTCCTAGGGTATAATTTTGTTCGAGATCGGCTGTCGATGGTGTCCGATCAACGATTGAACTATTCGCCGACCGTCACCGGGAGTGAAACAGATGAGACCAAAAAAAAAATGATAGACCCTCGAATTCGAGACCCATCCTCGAACGAAATCCCTTCCATATAATTGTCAACTTAGACTCCGCGAATCAATTATATAATACCTTCATGCCACGAGAAGCCCTAAAACTTTACCTCCGAAATTTATCAACTTTATTTTATTATTTTTTAAAAAAATTAATAAACTTTACCTTCCTAAATTTATCAACTTTATTTTATTATTTTAAAATAATAATAATAATGAATTTTAATGTTGTAACGATGCAACTGTCAGAGAATAATTTCACATTGACCAAATTTACTTTTTACATAATTGAGAAAAATAATTATAAATAGATATTTTAAACGGTTATTTTGTCATTATATATTTCATGCCTCTCTTCTACGGATTCTAAGACATATTTCGATTTTTACTAGATCATATTAATTGTTCATTGTGTAAAAAAATATATATAAAAAATACTTTTATTCTTTTCCCAAACTTTTAATAGTCCAAATTTAAGAGCCCAGGAGACCCAATATGCATGTTGGCCCAGTAAATATCATCATCATATACGAAACTAAAATATTTCATTTTTATTTAATAATAGCTACATTTTTTAGAAAAATAATATTTTCTCTATTTTATTTTTTTTAAAAAATATATTTAACATTTTAAAATATTTGTTGTGGACGATGGTGGTGAAGGAGGTGATTGATTCTGCCGGTTCGAACTGGGAAGGAGCCGTCAACTCGAGCTTGTCTTTTTCTCTTTTGGGTTCGTGATCCATCAAATCATTGCCGTCCAGTCAAGATCATGCGGCGTGGGGCCACTCCAATCCTTGGCCGGCCGGTCCGCGACGCTTGACGCATGCTTGTTTGCGAGCCCGGTCCGATGGATACCGCGTCGTTATTTCCATGTCGCTCTCCGCCCTGCAGCGTCATTTTATAACTCAACGACATCATTTTATTTTTATTTTTTATAAAATATTTACAATAATATATTTTACGAAATTAATTAATTAATCTAATCTTGGAGTTAGAGTCCTCTGCAGAACCACTTGTCATATTATTATTTAGGGCTTCTCTTTTCAAGGACGCCTCAATACTAATTAGGGTGAGTTTTAGCCACATGCATCGTAATTATGTGTTGGTCCTTATTCTAATCTCCTTATCTCATCATTAAATATAAGATTAATTAAAGCATCCCAATGCTGGTCTCAGCATGACAGAAGGAGAAGCAATAATGACTACGTACATAACTACGCACACAACTGTAGAAAACATTAACCTCTAAAGCATCAACGTGATTTTTTATATCCATGCACGCATGCATTAACGTGGGTGATATATACAGTAATACAGATACACATTGTCCATGGAATCAATCTACTCTAAATAAAGTTAATTAGTACCTTAATTGTATTATTAGGAGCCTAGTGTCAGGTAGCATGTGTTAACTGAGATTCTTTAAGAGTAGTCAAGTAAGTCTATGACAATGAAGGCATCCTTTTGTACGATAAAAGGAGTCTTTAAGATGAGTAGTCAACTAAGCCTTTAAAATTAATGATAATTTTAAAGAGTTTAAGATTTAATGCTTTTATAAAGTCTTTAGGCGTTTTTAAGATTCTATAACTATTTTGAAATAAATTGTAAGCTTATTAAGAATTATATATACGAAGATCACTAGTTCGTGAATAATAATATACTAGTAATTATTGGACTGTAAATTAATTGTTTGGCAATAGTTCCTTTTCAGTAAATCATACTGTGGGAATTAAAGAGATATACTAGTAATGAAAAGGACGTATCGACCAAACTTATACTTTGGCATATTCGTGAAAAAGAAAAGGCATATACAAATAAATTAATTGATACAATTAAATCAGTTTATATATATATAATATATATATATATATATATTATATATATATATATATATATTATATATATATATAATATATATATATTATATATATATATAGATAGAGAGAGAGAGGGGGGGGGGGGGGGGGTGGGGGGGGGGGGGGGGGGGGGGAGGGGATTTGCTACGGACCGTCTGTAATATATTCGTACAGGCGCTTGTGTTTTATTTTTTTATTTTTTGAATTTTTTATTAAATAATTCCTTAAATAATTATTTATCTTATAATATAACCCATGAGCATATAATTTTTTTTTCATTTAAACACTATAACTCAAAAATGACACCCAAAAATGACAACTAAATCCTAAGGTACGTTGGGTTTGAAAGTTATCCTTGATAATCTTGGTTATCCATCTAAGGTTATCAACAAAAACCTTGTTTGGTTTAGATAATCAGCGATTCCCAAGTAATGATCAATGCCCGACACGTCAGCAAAAGGGGCATGCAACCAGGAATCGGAAAACTTTAGGAAGTAAGGTTTTTCTTGATTCTCAGGTTATGAAACTTATCTTTCAAAATTATCCTCTAATATTTACATTTAAGACGAAAATAACCATTATAATTTATTAACTTCCGAAAGCATTATTCGCGACCAACAACCGACAACGGAGGCCGGCGGACGGCGACCACCACCGGTAGACGACGGACGGCGACCGACGACCACCGTGGCGGCGGCATCGGTGACCACCGCCGGCGACCGGCCCAACGGCCGACGACCACCACTAGCGACGATCGCCGACGACCATCGCCGGCGACCATCGCCGGCGAACCACCGCCGGTACGATCTGCGACCACCGTCGGCGCCGATGACCACCGCCGAGCCGACCGCCGCGACCATGGCCGGCGAACCCCGCCGCGACGATCGCCGGCGAACCACCGCCGGCGACGATCGGCGACCACCGCCGATGACCACCGCCGGCGCCGATCGCCGGCGACCACCGCCAGCGCCGATCGCCGGCGACCACCGCCGGCGCCGATCGCCGGCGACCACCGCCGGCGCCGATCGCCGGCGACCACCGCCGGCGCCGATCGCCTGCGACCATCGTCGGCACCCACCGCCGGCGCCGATCGCCAGCAACCACCGGCGGTCGGCGACCACCACGGATCGCCGGCGACCACCGTCGATCGCCGGCGGTGTCGCCGGCGGCCGACGACCACCGCGGATCGCCGGTGTGTCGCTAGCGGCCGACGACGATCACCGACTGTCGGTGACCACTGCCGATCGCCGGAGGTGTCGCCAACCGCCTGTCGGCGACCACCGCCGCCGATCGCCGGCAGCATTGTCGGCCGCTGGTCGACCGTCGGCGCCGACAGTCGGCCGCCGGTGTTGGACACCGACTGCCTACGTGGACACCGACGATCGACGTCGACACCCTTAAGTCTAAATAAATAAAATTATCTATACAAATTCTATATGGTAATATGGTAAAATATTATATTAGGTTATAGACTATTACCTCCAAACAAACAAGATTTTATTTGATTACCTAAATTGAACCAAACAATTTCAGGTTATGTTTCATTCCCCATAACCTTGGTTATGTGATTACTTGGTAATGACATAACCAAGGTTATATATGATAACTTGAACCAAATGCACCCTAAGAGAAATTCTTATTAACTTAGACTCACTATAACACAACCCCTAAATCCTAAAACTGTAAACGTCAAATACCTATAATATACCCCGTAAAATTCTAAAATTTTTTATTTTGAATACTAAAATCCAAGATGGACGATTGAACCCTATGAGAAAATCTAATTAACTTAAATTCGCTACTAACTTTTAAATTTTAAAATCTTAAACCATAAATATACCCACAAATTAAAAATAATAATAATAAATTTATCTATTTGAAACAGCTTATGGACCTATATCAAATACAGGCTCCTGAGATTTGGACACGGGCGCCTCAGGCGCCCGAAGTCTGCAGGGTCACGTGCATCGAGTCTGTAGCAGAGCAAATCCCCATATAGTTGTGTTGTAGACGTTACATCGTGTGCTCGTGCGTGACTGCCTCTAATCGATTTGTCAATCAATTAGGAGACACCCCAATCGATTGATGAATTGATTGCGAGATATCAATCGATTGAATGCAAAAGATTGACCTTCAATCGATCCACCACATTCAAATCTGGCTGCCAACACCCAATCGGACGTGACCCCCTAGGGTTCATGTTCCTGGGGTTATATTTTGGTTTGACCAATGGTCGGAGGCCGTTAGTGCTGGGCGGCCGAGCGTGCACAAACACCTTCCAATTGATTTGTCGTCTCCCAATCGATTGACAAATCAATTGGAGGCAGTCACGCGTGTGCGCGACATAATATCTATAGCAGAGCAACTCTCTCTATGTTTATAGCACTCGAACCTCTTAAATAATGACACAAGAGGTAGCATCATCTCATTAGTTATTAGATGATAATTATGCAGAAGCATTTTGCTAATTTCAAATGGCAATAGCCTCCGACGCTCCGAGTATGGATCGTCGTGAGAGTCACATTAACACATATCTCACATTTTGTTTATTATAACAGCTAGTATTATATAATTTGTAATGGCTTGTCATGAGAGTTACATTTATGCATCTCACTTTTATTTAGTGCGAGAACTAGTGTTGTGCAATTTGTACATAATGACTTATTTTTTTAGTTAAAAAATAATAATAAATGTTTTGTATTGAGCATGTACGAAACAACCAACAGTTCTAACATTGAATATTTTAAATACTCCTAACGTATAATGGAGTTGGTTATCTTGGTAGGAATGTATAAGTCAACTAGAGAGGAGGATAAATAATCCTGTAAATACAAATTTAATTTTTTATTTATATATTTTAGTAAGGACATACAAATTAATCAAATAAACATAAACAGTAAACAGAAAGTAAAGGTTCGAGGTTTATTTGGTTACGATATGGATGATTATTAATCGAAGATAGTTCAACGCACTAATAGAAACTCCTTCGATAACAAGTCGGTGGCGCTCCTTCAATAACAAGTCGGTGGCGGAGAAGCTAGACCCTTATAGCGATTAAGCACGAAAGCAATAAGGTTGAACGAAAATGAATATTGAATATGTTGTGTTCATTTCGAACTCAAAGGAGCTCTATTTATAACCCTATGAGCGAACTAGTCATTTATTGATGTGACATTTCAAGTGCCTAGAAGTGTATCTAAGTGCCTGGACACTGTTAAATTTGATCCACTTGACAATGATCGTCGGATAACTTTAATTTTAGTGATATGGGCATCTGAAATTTGCTGACATGACAGTCTGTTTTTGGCATTTGAAATCTGAGCGCTTGGAACCGATCAAGGCGCTTGGAATTCGGGCGTCTGGATTCGAATCTAGGTGTTTGGAATGGTCAACTCAAATCGTTGACCATTCAATTTGGTTGCTTGGGTGAAACTTTAGTTGCCCGGAGTTAAATTTATCCGAACTCAACTTCGACTTTCTCTTCAAGCATACTTCCTCTTAGCTTCTCGTCCTTCGGACATCGTGTATATCCTTCTGGCTCTACCGATGTACTCTTCCATAGCTCCTCATCCTTCGGATACACCGAGCCCGTCGACTTGCTGCTTGTATCATCCTTTTCGTTCGCTGTATTTTCCGCTCAACTTCTTACGTTCCTCAATTCCGACACACTTAGACACAAGACATCAAAATAAACAAGACCTATTTTGACTCGATTGACCATATCGAAACTAATCTGGAATACTTATAACCACATGATATATCTTTAGAAATTCAATATTTTAAAATAGAAGATATGCTAACAAAATCACTTACTAATTATCCTCTACAATAAAAACTTCTCATCTATAAACTCAATCTGGTCTGACAATTTTTTTCTAAATAATATTGAGAAAGGTTCTTAATTAATAGAGAAGGACAACTCAACCAACAATTCAAAGCAAAGGAGGCAGAACTACTTGAAAGTTGAAACAGCTCAATGGGTGCAATTTAAGAATTGTCTTTGAACATGTCTCTTTAAACTTATTATTTTCTCTTTTTCAAAAAAAGGAAAAGAAAAACTATTTAGCCATATTTTTTTTCCCATCTACTCAATTTAAACTTTATTTCCTCGAGATTCTCAGATTTTTGTAATCTTTAAACACAGATCAAACAAATGGTTCAGATTTACTTAACAAGCTAAGCATATTGCAATAAAATAAAAAAAATAAAACAACAATTAATTATATGACATCAATGCCGATTTATTTAATCTAAGGCGTCGTCGTCATCGTCATCATAAAATAAAACAAGAAATATATTGTCTTTTATCCTTTATTACATGAAATCAATTAATTGGATGGTGGCGCAATTATCTCCTTAAATAAAAAATGTTAATATAAAATTGTAAATTATTTTCGTTGAAAATAGAAAGAACAATTTTCTTCATCGTTCCAGCAGTTAAGTTATTGGCCCAGCATGTGTGACTACTACTTCCAGAGGATGGACGGCGATCACGGCGACCTCGCTGATGTCGTCCGAGCGGGCGGCCGAAGCACCGGCCTTCTGTGGAGCCCCGACGTCGTGGAGCCTCTCCCCGGCAACGACCCAGCAAGCTGGCAGCCGCAGCAGCTCAACAGAGACTTCGGCGACCCCTTCACCTACGTCAGCGACCCGCTGCTTAGCCCCTTCTCCGCCTACGGTGGCAGCGGAGGAGTCGACGGCGGAGATCAGCAGCAGCTCCTTGCGCCGCCTCCGGAGAAGGCGAGTTCTATAATTAGCGGCACGAGCCTGCTGCCGCAGTTGCATCCGATCTCGCCGCCGTCATCGTCGTCGCGGAAGTTGATGAGGCAGACGCCGGCAGTGGCGTCAGGAGAGATGATGATGAAGGTGACTGCAGCGGCCGCCTGCGGCGGCGGAGTGCAGATCTCGCCCCATGGCGCGTCTCCGGGGATCAAAAGAAGGTAATTAATGAGATCGGAAATTTAATTTGTCATCTCACATCAACAAGATTCCATCAAATGAATGCTCTTGTCTGATCTGACAAAAGATTGACCGGGATAAAATTCCGCGGAAAGGAAAAAAAAAAGAAGATTATTCGTGAAATTCTTCTTCCTCTCTTTTCATTTCAATCTTAATCTTTAAGATGAGCATCAATTATAAACTTCCCATATAACATTGTAGGAAAAGCCAGGTGAAGAAGGTGGTGTGCATACCGGCGCCACCGGCGGCGGCGACCGGAAGCAACAGGCCGAGCGCCGGCGAGGTTGTTCCATCAGATCTCTGGGCGTGGAGGAAGTACGGGCAGAAACCAATCAAGGGTTCTCCTTATCCAAGGTATGATTATGCTAATTACTCTGATTAACATGACATGAACAATTAAACTCATTGTGAGCCCTAATCTAATTACTAACTGAGATCTGATTTGTGGAGTGAAATGCAATATGATAATTATTGTGCTAATTATTGATTAATTTGCATGCATGGAACAAATTAAGCAGAGGGTACTACAGATGCAGCAGCTCCAAGGGTTGCTCCGCCCGGAAACAGGTGGAGCGCAGCCGCACCGAGCCCAACATGCTGGTCATCACCTACACCTCCGAACACAACCACCCTTGGCCGACCCAGCGCAACGCCCTCGCCGGCTCCATCCGCTCCCACCTCTCCAAGTCGTCGTCCCAAAGGCCCCCCTCCACCGCCGGTCCGATGATCCCCGATATCCAAACGTGGCCAATGTCTCCCGGCCTAGTCAAAGAAGAAGCCGACGATGATCAATTTGACTATAAGCCGATGGTCCCTGATCCGGACCAGCCCGATGACTTCTTCTCTGACCTGGCCGAGCTCGAGTCTGATCCGATGAACCTCATTTTCTCCAAAGGGTTGGGGGAATCAGACAAGCAGGAGGAGGAGGAGGAGGAGGAGGAAGAGGTGGTGGCCGCGAAGGCGCGGCAGATCCGTTGTTCAGCATGTTTGATTGGGACACCGGCAGCTCTTGATTGATGAAGCCATCGGAGGAATAGGTTTATGACCAGACCTTGGAACAGCCATGAACGTAGAGTCTTGTTCGAGGTCTAGCTATAAACCTTTTTGAATTCAAAATTGCTGTTTTATTCGGTTAGTTCCTTTGTATTGTAGTCAAGATACAATAACAATTAGACGAACCCATTTCAATAGTCCAAACACGAGTGTGATCTGAGTCAATACATAACATCTTAATTTCTTCTTCTTTTTTTTTATCAACCTCTCATTTGATCGCCACGTATCCTTTTTCAATTATTTTATAATCCTGTTAGCTTGGTGCGTAAAGGATCCTAATTGATACAAAAGAATAGATAGATAAGATAGATATTACTATGTCATTTTCGCAGTGATAGTTTTTCTTTGTGTGCGTGTATAGCTGTTTGTTTAGAATAAAGAACAGTGAATAAATTGACAGTTGGGGATTTGATAAAATTAAAGAAAGGGATTGGGAGGTGGCCATTGTAAAGTGGTAAGCCGGTTTGGAATATTGCAGGACGGGACACAAAGCAAGCAGGTGAGTCAGAAAGAGGAACAAGGAACAGTTGCATAAGTACATGTTTTATTAGACTTTTTTTTATGAAAAATAAAATAACATTTGAAATTGTTTGTTTCTTCCTTTAAAAAAGTGCACCATACTTTATTTTCATTTAAGTCATGCGTAATGAACAACAAATCTAATCCTTTTGCCGCCTTGAGGAGAGATCATGAAGCTGACCTTTTAGAATATGATCATTGGCCAAGAACATAATGATTTTGACCTAGAAAGTTACGAGACACCAGTAACTCCTTCAATCTTCTTTCCATTATAAAAGTCACTTCCAGTTTGAAAACCAAGATCTTCCTGCTCAATATGACTGATCTTCTTTGATTGATGTGCCATCACGAACCCTTTGAGTGCAACATTATGTATATGGAGACCACTGTAGCCATTATTCTTCATGCTGTGGGAAACGATTTGTTGTCGTCGATCACAAGCTTTTCATGGCAATCCACAGTGCATGTTTGGCTTGACAACTCTTTGTTTGGTGACTCACAAATTGTAGTTAGTAATGTGGCTTAAACAAATCAAATTGCCAGGAATATCAAGTAGAAGATGGTGTTAAAGAAACAAATCTCACTTAGCTGTTGATAGGATGGTTCGGTGTTATTCTAATTTTTTTAATTTACTTTTTTTTGAAGCTGGAACAGATTGATTTCATATACAAGAATGGCTTAGAAATTAGAATCAATTACTGAAGACAAACAAGGCAGAGAGATCTGAACCAAATATCACTATCAAATTGGAAGAAACGTGTTGAGAATGGGTCCAGTACAATAAGGTCAATTATTAAGGATCCAATTCCAAAGACTAGAATTCACGGAGGAAGTTTGTGGGCATATAATCATCTCACCGTTC
Source organism: Boesenbergia rotunda (assembly GCA_024364735.1). Taxonomy (NCBI): domain Eukaryota; kingdom Viridiplantae; phylum Streptophyta; class Magnoliopsida; order Zingiberales; family Zingiberaceae; genus Boesenbergia; species Boesenbergia rotunda. The sequence goes on from JAGFNQ010004685.1 coordinate 33,008, forward strand.
AGAGCTACAGAACTGAGACCGATCTTGCATGACTTTCAGATTCCTCGATGTCCAATCATGTCTACACAAATTGACATTCAAAAAAGAATTCCAATTCCCCCAGTGACAATTGAATTTTCCACAAACAACAATGTCGTTTAGTTATGGCCAAACATTATTCGTCCAGATGACTAAATATCTTGACATATCAGTAAGACAAAGGATAATCAGCAAGTTGATTGAAAAATCAAAAATTAAAAAGCTGCAAATTAACAAAATAAATGAAGAGCTTGCACGAATATCAGCAAGTTGATTAATGCAATTGATCAAATGGCTAAGGGAAACTTGTTTCTATTGACAGAAGGCAGAAGAGCAAGAGAAAATGAGTTGTATGTTCCCTCTCATCGAAGAAAAGGCCAATGGAACATACCGCTTTATCACAGCAGTTAAGGTTTAAAGTCATGAATATTAAGATGCTAAACATCAAACTTGAGTGCACAAGTATGCTGGAAAAGTTGGTGATTCAAATTGACAGACAATTGACTTAGAAAACACAATAAATGCTTCTGCACGCTAGCCACAAAAGTTCAGCTTCTTTAGAACTTTTGCATAAGCTAAATGCACGATCTCAGGCCGCCTCAACCTCCGTTTTGCCGATTTTGACTGCATAAACCACCATAATTTCAGTTAACCACAACACAAATGGTTCAGTGTAAGATAAGTTATCAACCATTAATAGAAACAGATAAGTGTCAATTGAGATCCTAAATCTTCCGAAAAGAAATTGCATTTCAGTCGCTACAATTGCAGAAAAGTAGAAACTGTTATAAAGTGATATTAGCAACGAATTCCTCAGATTATTCCACTTTGATTATTATACGTGATTCTCTTCGATCCATTGTTGCAGAAGCATCTTTCAAGTTCATATAACTCGAATTACCTTGAGAAGCTGGTTCCTAATACAGGTTTAATCACATATTGGAACATGTTCCTAATACAGGTTCACGTAACTCGAGTTAATTGTCATTTCAAATAAATATCCATATGAACCTAACATACTATTACATTACTTTTTGATCTGTGAAACGATCCAAAATCAAAACAGCTTGAACTTTTGGGTTGGATAAAATTAGATTGGGTTAAAGACTTAAATCAGATATTGGAACGTGATTTTTTGCCCACTCCTTAATGTAGGGTAGGTAACCTCTAGTGACTCCCTAATCACATCTTAATTACAATGGGCCAAGAAAGCTGCTATATCTTACCAACTTTCTGTGGCCACAACAGTATGAGGCTATGAGCTCCAACCCTCTAAAGTGTCAAATTTTCACTTGATTTGACCAAGCTACCAAGCTGTGCTAATCGAACAAGTTTTCCTTGTGGTCAAAATGGTTTTGAATCCACCAAGAAATTTACAACTTAAGGGAGCAAGAAGTCTAGGACAAGCCAAGTGTCTTGTTACTGATACAAATCTACAATTGGTGATCACGTACACAGCTTTCCCCATCCCAATGAAAAATCCTCTCAACACACTAGCATGCTTTGGATACTAAAGACCATGGAAAAAATTTAAATTGACTCAATTATCTCTGGGGAGCCACCTTTCTTACTTTAGTGAAGAATTCAAAATCAACCTTACATCCACTGAAAATTTTTCAAATGATTGAGCCATCGTTACTTTTTTAATTTGATGTACCATGAAAGTAGGCTTTACAAAAATCCAACAAGGATTTCACCTTATAGATTTCATCATATTTCTAGCTTCATTGTTCCTATTTATCAATAACATATACTACTCCCCTCGAGGAGGTAAGTCTCGTTGACTTGGTTAAAGGCCACACACCTCGACATCTTGGGCAAGTGCTTCATATCAGTAGCCTATTGATTCTAATGCATTCTTCCCTAGGCACTTCTGCAGATACTATAATTGAATTGCAAGTCACTCCACTTAGTACAAACAATTGCTCCATAAAGATAGGTAAATTTCTAGCTGCAACAGTTGCCCCAACAACCCTTAGAAAGGCACATTTTGAGGCCCTCCAATAAGAGAATTCTGTTTTGTTCCATTTTCCTTGAGACCACCTACACCGACTTCCTATGATTTCCATGCTCTGTAAAGCCCCAAGACAATGCCAATTTGATATGGTCAAATAACTAATGATAATGAAGCCTACAGATTATAGCTTGATGGCGAGCAGACAAAATAAAGATCTTCAGAGATATACAATTCATTTCAGAAAATAAATTAACAAGTTTGACCAAAATGTCTACAATTAGAAGGCATAAACCTTTACAAGTTTCTTATGTGAATTGTTTAGCACTTTAGCTTTTTGGTTACAATATGTCAAGTATCTGTTTTTCAAGAAATCTACAACATTATTAGCAATTCAATCAAGTCAGTGGATGAGGTTTCCATATAAGAAATCACTTGATTGAAATCAAACCAAAGTTGAGGTGAATTTAAAATGGTGCAGCAACTCTGAAATCAATATTTCCCACAACTTCCTTCCACTTCGCCCATTAGTATTAATTTCCACCATTCTCATTTAATTAATTTAGTTTTTCTTCACAATTTTCCAACACAAATACCTAAAACCTATCAATCCATTGTGATTATCAATATAGCAGATAGAGCATGATACCTTCAAGTGTGCATTGTGCCGCTTTCCAGCTCTCCATCTCCTTATTTGCCCATCGTTCATTGTCCTAAATCTGAACTTAAAGGACCTGAACAAACAAAATCACGTAAAAGAGTGTCAAAGAAAACATTAAAAGTCAGTTCCAAAAAGAAGTATAAAGCAAACTTACGAGTAAGACTTGAGCTTATATTTCTTGACTTTAGACTTAACCGGTGTAAGCGGCGCCCTCGATCTCTCTGTCGCATACAAGCGTGCTTGCCCCACCTGAGAAACCACCGTATTAGAGGCGAACGGACAAAAATAACATAAAAATCAAATATTTAACAGACGAATTGGAAGGGGAAAAACGATCATCAGCAAATAAAAAAAAACGATTCAACTAAGCTAAAGATGACAAATTTCAATAAGAAAATAAATCGAACTAAAGGCTACAGAGTTGATGTAAAACCGCACCGGAAGGAGAGGAGAGGGAGGGTAAAACCCTAAACCTGGCGGCTGGCTGTGACGACTACGAGCAGCAAAAATGAAACTAGAAGAGCCGGGTTTAGCTAAGGAGGGATTCACGGAAAGCGCCATCGAGGCGAGGCATCGCGAAGGTAAATCAAGGCGGGAGGGACGACAAGAGGAGATCAAATCTCGACTTAACATGGCGAGCCATCGCGCCTGCATGGTTCTTCTCTTTGCTCCTCGCAATGGAGGAGGAACAGGCGAGATCAAAGGTGTGGCAAATTGAACTGATTAGGGTTCTTAAATCGGGTCCGGTTCGGTGAATTTGGGGTGCTCGAGTTTAACTCAAGTTTTGTTTTTATTTTGTCAAACTCAATTAAATACATGTTTTCTTTATAATTTGCTAAAATTATATATCCAATAAACAAAAAGTCTGCGTATACATATACACTTACAATTTACTTTTATAAAATCAATTTATTTATAAAATAATTTATCTATAAATATTAACAAACTAAATCAAATAATATTTAAATTTATATATTTAAAATATATTTTAATACTAAAATAATAAATGCATAATAATAATATTAATAATAATAATAATCACAATGAGACTCAATTAAATAAATTGTACACAAATTCAATTAAAATTGAGTCATCAATAAGTTTAGTGACTTTAGTCTGTGTAATGGTTATAACTTAATTGTAAAGTTTAAATAAAGTTGATCGAGCATAACTTTTATTATATATATATATAATGGGTAGACGGTGTTCTCTTAATTTATTTATCAAATAAAATTAAAATATAATTGATACACATTTAAAATTTTAATTTTATTAAAATTTAAATTTTGATCTTTTTATTATTCTTAGTATTTTATCACTTTTATCAAATCTCTTAAGAGCTTGATTGAATATAACTTAGTCTCCAAAAATGGACATAAATGGTAAATACATGGTATTCTATCCGATTAAGGGAATATTTGGGAGAACTTTTACTTCTTAAAAAGTAATTCTTATAGAGATTATTTCAAAGTCAGTGAAAAATTAAAAGCATAAGTGTTTGAAAATAGAAGATAAAAGTTGATACAAATATAAAATTTGAAATTTGAGTGTTTGGTGAATAATTACTTTCAAGTTTAATTTTTAGTTAAATGACAATAATATCTTAAACTATATAAGTTAATTTTTTTAATTATCTAAATATAATTTTGATACACCATCAATATGTTTTGTATATTTATTATTATATTTTGAATATTATATCAAAATTAATTTTTTTAATAATATATATATATATATATATATATGTTTTAAAAAGATATAAAATTAATAAAAATAAAATATAAAAAATGAAAATTTATATAAATTTATAAAAATATGTATAAATTTTTTGAATATATAAATTATATAAAAATATAAATTTTATTTAAAAGTATGGTGATAATTATGTAAAATAATGAATTTATTAACGGTATAAATGTCAACTTTTAATTTAGATCATAAGCAAAAAAGCAGAAGTAGAAAAAATATCAAATTCTTACTTCAAACTTTTGAGTAAAAGTTGTAGAAGTTAAAACAAATTGACATTCACAAATACTCAAAAGTGGTTCTGCATAGTTAGAATCTAAAAAATAGTTAGCATAAATTCTCTCAAATACTCCCTAAATAAAGATTGATCTCAGGATTTTATCGTCTGTAAAGACTCTGCTATACACTTGTACTTCTTGTTAAACTTTTCTCCATATAATATTGGCAAAAAGACCTGCTCACCTCCATATAATATTGGGTTATTTTCTATAATATTGGGTATTATAGAGGCTAATATGATGATTCTAAAGACTTGAATACCTTATGCTTATCAATTTTTTTTTAGTGTTACTGCTATAACTAATAACGTTATTGCCTCAATGATCGTCCTTTCGCAGATTCACTGTAAAATTATATGGACTAGATGGTAAGATTGAGTAATTCAGAAGCAATAATGATTTGAGTACCACACAAAGTTGTTGACGATGTCAACTACCTTTATGCTTTGGTTGCTTTGGTAAACAGATTTATACTAATCAGTAACCACCATGTTGCTTATATGCCTCATGAAAATGACTTGGAAATGGCTCCCCTGCTCTGGTCGATTTAATAATCTAAAATATTCAAATTTGGAATATTTTTTATTTTTTAGTAAAAATATAGGGATTAATAAATAATAGATATTCTAAGTTAATTTAATGACTTGATTAGTTGGTTGTTGAATTCAATCCGAAGCGACCTCAGGTTCTTCTCGACCGTTCGATGGCTCTTTATCTTCCACTTGACGGACGGGATTAGAAGATTTGATCACCCACCCACTGATAGCCAGTGTGTCTGATTGCATATATATATGTCTGCGTCCAACCTTTCGGAGCGTTGGATATAATTGTGCCGCTTCTCGATTCGTGCGTGTTTTGATCCGACGGCGAATGTTTTCAACCGCATGTACGATACTCTGCGGTGATCCATTTCGAGTGAGATAGTATTTCGAAAGGCAGGTACATAAATATCGAGTGGAAGCGCTCGAAAGCTCTTCATCTCTTGCGCTCGCTTCATCACTCTTGTCGCGGCACGGCAATGGAGAGAGATGATGCCTTGGAGAGAGGTGAAGAAAGTCCTCTGATCCAGCTGGTAATCACTTCCTTCTTTCGGGTCGCTGCATTTTTCAGTCCTTTGCTTGTTTCTACTTTATGGAGAAGGAAATTGATACATCTTTGTTGGAGAGGAAGTGTCTAGGGATTCTGTTTCATTTTTATCTCTAGATCTCAGGAATTTGTGCTTGATGCATTGTGAACTGAAAGTTTAGAAATGTGTGATTTGGGGAACCCTAGAATGTTATGTGGCCAGTGAATCAGGTATATTGAAATGAGAATCCCCGAATTCCTCTACCTGGTAAGCTCCTGGATGAGGTGTAGTGACTTAAAATGCAAGTAATGCTCTTTGATGAGATTGAGGATTGGATTTTTGATCTGATTAGGATTCCTGCGAAATCTATGTCTTTGTAATATCTTGACAGTTAAAAGTCTTTATTTTTGTTTTAAAATAGATCTACTTCGGATCCAGATAAGTAGGACATCAATAGCCTATGATGTAACTTGGTACTCAAGAAAGCAAATTCCTTGTTGTGATGCGATAATGTAAAAGATAGTTTCCAGCTATAACCACTTTTTGTGACTCCGAGAAAGAATCTTGCAGGCGATGTTTATTCTTTCCTTTTTATCTTGTCCTCTACAAAGAAATTAAATTTAGTTAAAAAAATTGATTGCTTCGGAAAACATTGACATCCTCTAGTTTGATAGATCATGGAGTTGAGATTTTATATTTCTATATCTGCTCCTTTTCCCTCCCTGGAGAGACAGCCTTATGATTAAATCACTCAGTTAAGTTTTATGTTTTTTGTTTTTGTGCTTTGCATTCTTTGTCTGGAACAAAGCCTTTGGGTATTGAAAATCAAAAGCTTTTCATTTTGCACCTTTCCCCAGCTTTAAGCAGAATGATTCAGTAATCTTTGCAGTGAACCAGATGCTTTACTAATTTAACTACTCTTTCAGAGTTTGGAGCATGAATCTAACCACCATGGACCTCACTCGCATCATAAGCCTAGCAACTCAAAAGCATCAGCTATTATCTTGGGTAAGGTTTCAAATTAAGTTATTGTCATCAACATTCTTACAAATTATTATCTCTTGATTTTCCATTTCCCATGATAACTTTCAATTTCACAAAATTCTTGTCATTCTAGATGCATGTGATCAATTAGCATTATCAACTAAATTTTTGTTAGATGTATATATCAAAGCCATAGATATATATATTCACACAGAGCTACATTTTTTTTGATTATGCATTTACCATCATGCAGGATTTGAGTACTTGGATAGTGTTGCCTTTAATGGTATTGGAGCAAACTTGATTGTTTACCTTCATACTGTTCTCCATGGAAACAATGCTGCAACTGCAGCAAATGTGGCTACTTGGAGTGGGACATGTTTCTTAACACCATTGTTTGGAGCTATTGTGGCTGATACTTACTGGGGAAATTACAAAACAATATTGGTCTCCCTTATAGTATATCTCATAGTAAGATTTAAGCCCTATATCTATGTTCCTGAGGGATTGCCCTATATCTATGCCAATTACTAATACACCTTTCTTGTTGGGTAGGGAATGGTCACCGTCACTTCCTCAGCCTTTTCTGCAACTTCAAATTCCTCTGATTGTGAGGGAGGCTCGTGTCATTCATCTAGCACCTTTCTATTTTGTGGGTTATATCTTGTTGCAATTGGGAGTGGAGGAGTCAAGGCAGCTCTACTCCCTTTTGGTGCAGAGCAATTCGATGACGAGATTCCCTTAGAAAGAGAAAGAAAGGGCGCCTTCTTTGGTTGGTTTTATCTTTGCATCACCTTAGGAGCACTTACCTCAGGAACCTTTATTGTATGGATACAGGAGAATATAGATTGGGGGCTTGGCTATTGCATTGCTACAATCTGCATGGCTGCAGCTTTAGCAGCATTTGTGTTGGGCACACCAAATTTTCGGCGACGATTGCCAACTGGAAGCCCCTTGGAGAGCATTGTTCAGGTACTGGTTGCCTCCTACAAAAAGTGGAATGCAGAACTTCCCAGGGATAGCAGTCTCTTGTATGAGATCAATAAGATCACATCTGGCGGGCAACAGAAATTGCCACATACAAATGAGTTCAGGTATTCCCTATGGTTATCTTGTTCCTTGTGTAAAAGACTTGAATTAGATAGTTCCCATCACACATTCTTTATAAAAGCTTTAGAGAAAACATAGACCATATTTTTTATATAAAAAAAAACTACAACTTTTGACCAAGGAAAAACAACAAAAAACATGAGAAAAACATCATATTAATAACTACCTTAAGAAATATATTGAAAAGTTTTTGCTTTGGATTTGTATACTCTTGTTCTCATCTGAATTGCTCTATGGTGGACTCTTCTTTTTGAAAAATGACAACATTATAGTTGTATATCTATCTGACTATCTTGTTTGTTGTTAATATTAGTTATTAGGACAACAAAAGCAGATTACTGATAACATCTCTTTGGAAATGAATTGGATGAATATGTTCCAGTTGAATTCTTGAAATAAAGTGATGACGCTAATAATGGCTTTTCCTTCTGCTCTTCACTGTCAAAAAGGATAAAACTCTGACTAATGTTTTAGGTGAATATGATTTGTTTCTGTTGTATGTCTTGTATTTACGAAATTATTGTTACTACCCAAAGTTGTTGCATCCCCAGGGGATAAAGCATCAATATATACCTACACCCACTTAACCAACGTATACCTGATTTAGGCAGTCCCAGTAGCTTTGCTTGTGTGGGTTTTATATATAAAAGATGTAGCATCTGTTTTTTAAAAAACTTTATTTCTGCTAACCAAATGAGCGGGAATAACGAATAACTTTGCCTTAAAAAACTCTAATTGTCTCCACAGAATTATACTAATCAAGCTTGACAGTGATTGACTGGCAACTTTGGATCAAACTCAGCAACTTAATATTTTGTTTGTAGAATTTGGAGGGTAAATGTTCTATTGCATATGTTATAAAGGGATAAATATATGTATACATAGGACTCATTCTAGGTAACCTAAACCAAGAGTATCATGTGGAAATAAACCTGTGACAAATAACAACCCTATTAACTCTAATATCTAACTCTATTCAATATCCATTTCTTTCCATTCATTTGATTCTTCCTTGGAATTAAGGAAATATTAAAATCATTCCAATTTGCATCATGTGCTCAGGTTCTTAGATAAAGCAGCTACAATGTCTGCCCTAGATTTAAAAGATGGTTCTCCTCAAAGCTCATGGAGTTTGTGCACTGTCACTCAAGTAGAAGAATTGAAGATGTTCCTGCGGCTCATACCAATATGGGCTAACAGCATTGTCTACGCAGCTGTATTTGCTCAAATGTTTACCACTTTCATTCAACAAGGTAGCACAATGAACCCCAAAATCGGGTCATTCTCGATCCCTCCTGCATCCCTGTGCTCCTTCGAGATCATAAGTGTCATGGGTTGGGTTTTCGTGTACAACAATTTCATAGCTCCAGCTTCCAAGAAGTACTTAGGAAACGGAACCGGACTTTCCCAGCTGCAGCGAATGGGAATTGGCCGTTTCCTACTGGTCCTGGCTATGTTAACAGCTGCTTGCAACGAGAGCAGGAGGTTAGCGAGTGCCAAAGCTGGTGAAACCTTGAGCATCCTGTGGCAACTCCCACAGTTCTTCGTCCTGGCCAGCTCGGAAGTCTTCAATAACATCACACAACTTGAGTTCTTCTTCGCTCAGGCACCTGACAGGATGAAGAGCATCTGCACTGCAATGGTTCTGTTCTCAATGTCTCTAGGCAATTACTTGAATTCCTTCATCATCACAGTTATCGCCAAGGTAACATCGGGCGAGGAAGAGCCGGGCTGGATCCCAGACGATCTAAACAAAGGCCATCTCGATTACTATTTCTTGGCACTGGCAGGCATATCGGTGGTGAACTTTTTTGTGTATCAATCTTTGGCAGGGAGCTATACTTTGAAGAAAGTCATTTCAGAGAGTTAAAAGAGTGGCTGTAACGATGTTGTGTGGAAACAATTATGCTTGTTTCAGATGTTTTTTCAAAAAAGTTTTTCATTGTAAATCTTTGCCTTGCAAATGGCTGGTGACCTGCCGTTTTCGACGGATTTAGAGGGAACGCCGTCAAGATGCATTTTTTCTATCGGTTTACAGAAAAAGACAAAATTTATAAAAACTCAATTGGCCGAAACAGATGAATTAGATGCGAAGGGACGATGGCGGCCATTCCTTGCCTCCCCACCGCTGCGCTGCTCCCACCGACCTCCATCCGGATCCGGCCTCCCAAGTTCCTCCGCTGTCGCCGCTCCCCGTTATTTTCTTCAGCTTCTTCGAGTGGGATCCCAGTGGTCTGTTCGCTGCCCAAACAGTCTCTAGAGGATGTGTACAATGTGCAGGTAGAGCGAGCGTTGTCGCCGGAGAGGATGGCGGAGCAAGGAGTCAACAGATGGGCGGTGTGGAAGTCCGGCGGACGGTCCCGCCTTCCCTGGGAATGGAACGTGGGCCAGCAGGTGTACGTCGTCAGCGGCGAGGTCCGTGTGGTTCCCGAGAGCGCCAAGACCGGAGAGCGATACATGAAATTTGTCGCCGGCGACCTTGTCCGTTACCCCAAGTGGTTTGGGGCCGACCTTTTCTTCGACGGCCCCTACGAGGAGCGTTACCGCTTCCTCGCCCCCGGCGACGATTGAACCAAACCCTAGATTTTTTTTGAGGTAACAATTAGTCACAATTCCCTCACTATTTTATTTTGGAAATGGAGAACTTAAAGGGCCTTTTTGAAAAGTAAAAAAATCTAGTATTGTCATTGAGAAAATGGATGTTAGTTACGGTATATTATTCATATAAACTCATCAGGAATGAAAGCACTTTTTAGCGGATGCACTGTACAGGGTCAGGATAAAATATTTTTGTAATTTATTTATATGCATTTAATCGGTGACGATGTTATTTAACTTTCTAAAATAAATGATCTTATTTTTGCTTCAATCAAAAAAAATAAACGTCGGTGGCACATTTTTTTCTTCTTTATTGTAGAATCTAAGAATAATAAAAAAAATATAATTTTAAATTGTTAAAAGTTCAAATTCATGATATCATTTGTAAGATTAAATAAAATTTTATCAAATGTGATAAGGCAACCCTTAAAACGGCCGAATTTTCATATCAAATTTGATAAGGCAGGCAACAACGGTCAACAATTTCAAATTTATCGCTCTCCTCTCTTCGGGCATATATATACCCTCCCCTTCACCGATGCTCCCTTCTCCAAGGCCTGGCCGGTCAAAACCCTAATCGAGAACACAGCGACTGCAGCAGAGGAGAAGAGGAGGAAGCCATGGATTTCCATAGCCTGCCCAGGCGACAGCTTCAAGCCCTGTGCAAGCAGAACCGCGTCCCCGCCAACATCACCAACGTCGCCATGGCCGACGCCCTCCAAGCTCTCCACGCAGTAAGATATCTTCGATCGCCTATATTCTTTGCCTCGTCTTGATAGCGTAATCAAATCGGTTGATTTGAAACATCAGTCTGGTTCGTTGGAGAACGCCCAAGAAGCGCTTCAGGATCTGACTCCCCGTGTGCCCTCTTCGCGCAAGGCTGCTTCACGCCGACGACCGCATGCGGAATCGATGAATCTTGATTCAATAGAGCCCAGGGAGCAACCCACGAGTCCACTTCCTCGGGCTCGTCGTGTGACTGTGAAGGCCTCAGAGATCTGGCGATTGGGAGTTGAAGGAGAAGAAGATGAAGTCGGGGAGAAGAAAGAAGCCCTCAGTGAGGCCACGCCGTTAACCGTTACTATGCGCAGCTCCATTAAGCCGCCAACGAGGAGGCTAAAAATGGACCTTGAGGCTAAGGAAGAAGAGCCCATGGACGCAATGAAAACTCCAGCCGCCCTAACTGGCCAGCGGACGGCGACTAGAAAGGTGGCTATAACCCCAGTAGCGGTGGATCAAGAGGACGGAGACACGGTCGTTTCAGCTAGGGTTACGGCTCGCCGTAATAAGATTACGCGGCAGTCTACTAGGGCAGCCACAGAAGATGGTGCCGCGTCCACCGTAAGGAGGAGTGCAAGGATTAGGGCTAAGACACAGGAATCTGCTGTCAAGATCGGATCTTCGTTCCTAGAAGTAGAACCGGAACAAGGTGGAGAAGATGAAACGACTTTGGGCAATTACTCCCTCTGTTTTAAAGGCTTTATCTTTAATCTAATTACATACCTTCCGTGTCGATTATAGGCATGGAGATCAGAAATGCTCCGGTAGAGGAAGTCAAAAATGGTGAAAAAGATCGTGATTTGGTGGCCGTTGACACTGTTGTTCCACAGCGTTCTTTGGAAGAAGCTGCAATAACTCCGGAAGTTAAAGAATTTGCTGCCGTATCTGTAGGCTCAGATCAAAAGCAACTGGACAAAGGTGAAAATGAAGGATCATTTTGGGTTTATTCCTCTATAAATTTTGTGTCTTTTTTTTTTTTAAGAATCTTAGAGGTTCATCCTGGATTTCTCTACAGAGGAAGTTGATAATGACTGTGAAAAAGATTGTAATTTGGTGGCAGTTGGTGCTAACTTTCTGATCAATAATCTTGAAGAGAATGAAAAAACACCAGATGCCGAATCTGCTATTATCGAAAAGGAAGTGATGGATGCGGCTACAAAAGAAGTTGATGAAGCTGCTGAAATGGTTCCAAAAGCTGAGGAATTTGAAGATGCGAAGGAGTTGGGAAATGTGGCACAACATCATGAAGGTAAATGGCCCCTCTATTAATTCTTGTTTCTGCACGATTCCATTTAGTTTTTGAAGAGTGATGAAGAAGAGGAACTGATGAATTTGCATACAGAAGTTGATGAAGCTGATGAAATTGCTCCAGAAGCTGAAGGATTTGCTGATGAGGAGTTAGGAAGTGTAGTCCAACATTATGAAGGTAAACGAGGACCTATTAATCCTTTTATCTTCACGTTTCCATTGTTGTTAGCCACTGAATCGTGGTAATCTTTGTGCGTTTTAGGTATTAAAATCAAAGATAACTTAGATGGAAATGAAGATGAAGTCTGCATTGATGGAGATCGAATTGTGGAGAGTGGAGCAAATGATGCTAATGAAGATGAGGTGATCCAAGAAACTGAAGTATCCATTGGAGAACTAGTGTCGGAGACCGATTGTGAATTCAAAGTGTCGCCTGTCCAAGGGATAATAATTTCTTTAGAGAACCTAGTGATAACCAAAGATGATGTAGCTGAACATACCAAGGAAGAAGAGGATGATGACATCAAATGTGCTACAGATGAAAAGGGCAAGTCTGAAGAGATTGACCCTGACGATGAGATTCCTGGTGTAGCAGTAAATTCCATTATCCAGAATCAGGTTCCTTCAATTCCTGATTGTGACAATGAGGTGAAAGTAATCGCTTCTGATTCGCAAGATGAGGTTTCTGCTATTCATGCCGTCAATGCTGGTTGCGACGATGAGATGCTTGAAGAAGTAAGAGAATCTGATGAAATCTTAGCCAAAGTTGCAAGATCCCCTGCTAAGCCAACAGGTGAAGCCATTGAAGCAATCGAACACGGCTCAGTCAAAAAATTTCAGTTTTCTGGTGCAGACAAAGAGAATGGCATATATTCTGCCGAGTTGAACACACAATTGGTGGTAAATGATAATAAGGAGCAAAATGTGCTAGAAAACTTGAGCCTCAGAAAGCCGATTAAGATGTACAAGGAGAAGATAATAAGCAATGTCAACGAGGTATTGCTAGAATCCGATTATTTTTTTGATGCATGCTTATAATTTCAGCCTTGAGAATAATCATAAGAAGAAACCTCATGTTTTTGTTGATCAGGTGGAAACAAAGAGACAAGCTCTTAACGATGTCAATCGCAACATTGTCTAATGATGGCCAAGCTGTTGATGATGATAGGAGAGCTGAGACTGGCTCAAGAACAACATTTTCGTCTTTTATCTTTTTATTTTGCTAAGAAACCGTGGTTCCTTAAGCACTTAAATTCTTTTTATCATTTCCAAGTGCAATTTTTGTGTGTTCTTTTCTTTTGTCTTGGTTGAAAAAATGCTAAATGATGAAGCACTCAATCTCTGTTATTGAGAAATGATATTGTAGTTGTTCGCCTTGGTTACTAGAGCTACTCAAAACAATATCAACTTCCTACAATAAAGCATGTTTTTCCAGCACAAGGATCAGCATTGAATGCCAAAACAAGTCACACATATTTCGTTTTTCAGTTGTTTTTTCTGTCCTATTTTTCGTTTATTGTTTCTGATGCTGAAGCCAGTTCTATAGATACTGCGCCTGGATTCTTTCTCTGTTCTCCTCCCACCAAAGCTTCGCATTAACCTCCGCAAATCTTTCTCGACTGCACAAACAACGAGTTAGAATTGGCAGTTATGGTTATCTTCTGTTTTGTGTATCGATTTCATTACCTGAATCGAACCCGCCGGAGGTCTCGAGTGCCGTCGGCGAGTTCGCGGATGGTAATGAACACGCCTGGTTCGTCTTCCTCCACCCACTCTGTTATCTCCAGATCACTGGCGTTGCTGATGGAAATGGAGGCTTCGTCCCTGGACGAGGTGGTGGTCCTTGACGCATCCACCGACGAGGTCTCTGCCCTGACACCGGAAACTCCTGCGCCGTAGTGGAGGTGGTGCGGGAAGAATTGCTCGGATGGATCAGGCACGAACGGATAACAGACTCCTTTCCCGGTGGTGGACGTCAAAGGCGGCCGGTTTGTGTGTCTGGTGGCGCTGCGGTAATCTTTGCCGACTGAGCTTTCCCGTATCGAGCCCACCCTCGAGTAGAATGATTCTCTCTGAAATATTCAGCAATTGTATTTGGAATGCAATTAAGATTCAGTAAGGAAGCAAGGGATTGTTCAAACCTCGCTGCTGTCGTCGGATCTCGGTGGCGGAGACAGAGCTTGACGGTTGAATCTTTGGACGTTGTAGAGCTCCATGATCCTGTCGTAGTTCTCTCCCCACCACCTCTGCGCTTGCCACTTGTTGAACATTTCCCGGCTATACAAACAATTCGCCATTGTTTCAGAGCTAAGAACGCAATCCGATGATCAGAAGTTTACAGTCGGGTATGAACCTCCCAAACCTGAATCGGATGCGCCTGAGATCATTGCCCGCACCGCCGGGGAGCGACACGAAGGTTATGTGCACCCCCGGTTCGACCTGCGCAACCCACTCCTTGGGCCGTCCCTCGTCCTCCAGCACCACGTTCTCCAGCGCCGCCGCGACTGCATCGGCACCGCCGCCACCAGTCCACCTGGTGCTGCTCCTCGCCTCCTCATAATTCATGTCCCACGGTTTCGTACTAGCTGGCCGCAGGGGACCGCGGTGGCGGCTCCGAGCGACGGCGATCATCTCGCCGTCGTCGAAGTAGCGGTGCTGGTGCGGGTGGAAGCTCTTGTTCCGGACAACGAGCTCCCTCCTCCGGCTTTGCACTGGCGAGAGGAGCCAGAAACCTTCAACACCATGTCCTTTATCTGTAAATGAAGATCAAACTCACGATTCATAATCAAGCTGGAAATGCTCTGTTTCATGAAACATCACTGTGTTAACAGCGGAGGACCACAACAGAGTGCTCCTGTTGCTTCACTTTATTCCATCCCCCTTGTTACCGCCAAGGGATCTCTTTCCACACAGAACTCTCCTTTTTAAAAAGACCCGATCGAGGCCTCCGGCGTCTCTCTCTCTCTCTCTCTCTGGAGCTTTGCCACGGAGAGAAAGTGAGATGGGACCTTGCCTTCGTCCTGTACCTTGACCAAGCTTTGTCCAATTTGGAACTGGACCTCGCAGTCCAAAACCTTGTCATGCTTGCACTGTTCTGCATTGACAGCCTTGGTTCATGGATCGCATGGTCATTGTCACTTTTGCAGCTATTCTGTTCACCCTCTCTCACTGTCTCACACACGCCTTGTGGCTTTTCATTTGGTTTTAAAACTGAAATTTAGTGCATGAAGAAAGGAATTGGAGGTGACCTGAGAGGTGAGGCTTTTGCTGGCCTCTTTGTTTCCGGCTGAGTTGGTAACCGCATCCTCTCCGCCGTCGTCCAGGCCTTGCTTGGAACATGCGATGCACGCCAACATCTCGTCGTCGCCTGGCTTCTCGATCACCTGCAAACTAAACTTTGGTCATAAAGGAGGGAGAGTCGCTCTTGCCACTGCATGACGAAGCCCACGCGCCCCATTTAATGGCGACGCAGTGCACGCACCGCTGGGGCTTTGCCAGCATTTAATGATCACTCGGAGAAGACGACGACGGCAAAGGAGAAGCTTGTGATAGGAACAGTTCAAAACAGGGGAGGCAGGATTAATGATGGACGCACGCGTTGTCCAAAGGGATGCTAAGTAGACTGGAGGAAGCAAGCTACGCACCACGCTGTCCACGCAGAGCCAGGCTTTTGCTCCTCTGCTCTCTCTCTCTCACACTTTCTCTCTCATTGTTCACACAGTCACCCGCCAAGGATGGAAGATTAAGCTTGATCAGAAGACGAACGATGGCAGACAACAAGACAGCAAGGCGACAACAAGGCGGCGCAATTAAGATCCGTCGCTTGTTTGGTCGGCATCAGAAGAAGCCAAAAAGGAGGGCGGAAAAAAACAGAGTAGCCGAAACTGAAACTGGAAATCTCACCTAAATCTCGATTCGTTGACTGCTGAATGAACCGCCCGCGGTAGTTATTCTTGAGGAAGAGGAGGTGATGGATTAGGAGCAAATGCGCCGGCGGTGTGTGTGCTGAGCTCGAAGCGGAAATGGAGCTGTTGGCCATGTCTGCGTATTTTAAGGCATGCAACTTCATCTTTTCCGTCGTCCAACGTTTACCCGCACATTTCACTTGTTACCCCTCAGAAATTTGAAAACTCTAATTCTAACCCTTAAAGTCCTCACATCATAAAAATATTAATATATCAAAATTTTACTTATACTTTAATCGAGCAGGATTCTTTTTGAGCTTTAATACTGCTCTTCCTGCTTTTTACAATCAACAAATGCGATCAATAAAACCCAGAGCAAATTGAAATTTCGAAAATATTACACTTTTCTTGTTTGAAAAAAAAAAGAGAGAGAAGAAAATAAAGAAGAAAAGTGAAAGGAAGGAAAAGTAATTAAAGAGAGGTGAGGCAAATGGGAGTTGCAGCAAACAAAGTTAGAGGCACAGAGCGTAAGAAAAGGCCGGCTTTGTTCTTCATTGGCGATGCTGTAAAGATACAGGCTTTCGTTAAAGCACTTCTTCATCTTCTTCCATTTCTTCTTATTCTTCTTCCATTCCAAGAAAGGAATAGCTAATTGTCCCCCACAAAACTTTCACTTTTTTTCTACTTCTTTTTTTACTCCTTAAGTAAAGTACCATTGGTCGGGTTAATTATGGTAGAAGAATGTGCATTGATAAATTTGAAATATAATTTATGTAAAAAAGTTTATTTGTTTATTCTTTATCCCTGTATTTGAGGATATCGTTGAAATTTGTCTTAAAGAAATGAAAACAATGAGAGATATAGATTGCGGGCACAAAGCGGAAGGTGTGTGTTAGTGTTCTAGCAATCATCCGCCACGCGTCGCTACCTTCGCCGTCCATTTCCCTTCCTTGGTCCTTCCTTACACCGCCGCTTCCGCTCCTTCCTCGCATCGCTGCGGTTTCACGCGGCGCGCGCCGCTTTTGCCGCGGCCGCGAATCCATACATATACACCGCCGCGATCGGATCAAGTTATCTCGGCGCTCCGCGCTCGCTCTCTCATGGCAACGGCGGCTCCCGGTCCGGCGCTCCGCCTTCTTCCGTCGCCTGCCTATGGAGCCTTGTCATAGCGAGAGGCCGTAGCTGTACTCCCATGCCACTATGTCGACGTCTAAGAACCCTAAACCAATGCCTTCCCGCTTCCGCAATCTCCGACCCGCGATCATCGCCGCTCTCCGTCACATCTGCTGATTCGATCCGCCCGGGCGACATGGTAATGGATTTATAGAAGCAAAAAGGTGAATGATCGAGCCTTGGTCATCGGCTCATATTGTAGATAAGAAAAGGGTAAAAAATAATTCTTTTTCTCCTTTATTTTATTTTCCTCCAGGGATCCAACTTCCAGAAATGGGATTCGTTGACCTCCAAGTAGGCAGGAGCTGCGTACATCCCCTTGCTCCTCCTCCAACTCCGCTAGATCGTTTTTAATGCACGCAATCTTGTCTCAAGCAACACATGCCTCTCTTTTTGCCATTCCTTGGCTGGTAGGCGCTCTGTCTCTTTGGAGAAAAACGATTTGTTTTCCCTGAACAACCATAGAGATTGGAATTGGTTGTTGAAGGGTATGCATCTAATTATTGAATGATAGCATAGGCTATGCGGTCTACTTTTGTTCCTGGAGTCATCTCTTTCATTCTGGTTGCAACAACTGTCACTTTGGTTAGCTATGCTCCTTAATGGTTTTTGTCTGAACAGGTTGATTCTCCGGAGATAGCCTTCCAATTAAATTTTGAGTTTCATGATCTTATGCTTAACTGATGGGAAAATGAATTTGCTAAGTGACCAAAAGACAGAAGTTATCCACTTTAATAATTGAATTCGGGCAGAAAATAATATGCCTTCTAATTAACTAGAGTTGGAATGTGAAAGTATCAAGTAGTTTCTTTTTTTCCTGATTAAGGGATATTTGGAATGAGGTCAAGTGAGAATCTCTGATTAAAATATATCAACTGGGGAGAAGTAGACAAGCAAATGTTGGATGAAGTAGGTTTAGGTAGAGATTTTTGTTCAAATGTTCAATGGTGGGGTACGAACTATGTAGGTGATGCCAAACAGATAGAACTTGAGGTTCACTGCTGCTACCTTTTGTTCAATTGTTCTCAAAGTCCATCCTTGTTTAAGTTCAGACCACCTTGATCAGAATTACTAGAGTTTTGGATAGTCTAGGTGAAACAAATAATTCTCCAAGTGGTCGAACCAACATACTATATCCACTACATTACCATAAAACCCAAAAAATCAAGTCAGATTTCACTAGCTTACTTTAGGTGTAGCTTTGTAATTGGACTATCTTTTAGGCTTTTGGTCAATGAGGATTTTCAAATCAATATTGACATCTAATCTAGAATAAGAATTTTCCCTACACGATTTATTGTCTGAACGATATCAGAATAATCATCATATCAATCTCGTTTTCTTTAGTTGAAAATTTAAATGGGAGTTCTTTGGTATCAATTCACTAGTCTAGGTTAAAAACTAAACTATTAACTTATGAGCCACAACCATTCATCCGAAATGCTTAAGCCTAGGTTCTTTGTGTTCCACTCATCTAAACTTATAAACTGATTATTAATCCACGATTCTCCATATGAGACTAATCTAGGTTGCCATGGTCTCCCCACTTAAGGCTTAATGTTCTCATCAAGACTAAAGTTCTAACTCATAGCCTATAATCAACATGTGAATGAGTAATCGTAGATCTGGGATCACAGCTAGGCAACCTTTTCTAATACCCCAGCATCCATAAGATTAGGTTCTCTATCATAGCAGTTATCATGACTCACCTGAATGAGAGTGTCGGTCCATTTTCTAGCCTGGTCTCACTCTTGGTCTAAATTGCTTAAGCCTAAGTTAATAGTAGACTCATCTAAGCTTATAAACTCTATTTGTCATTCCATAATTCTCTATGTAGGGATAAACTAGGATGCCATATATAACAAATACCTGAATTCATGTGGAACAAGAATAGACTATGTGCAACACTTATTTAACAACTGGTTAACCACAGGAATAAAAGCCTTGGGTTGGTCAGTTTATCTAGACTTTCTACCGTAAGAAAATGTATTGCTCCCATAACTGAGATCTTGATTAAACAAAGGAAACAAATTACCATGATCCTAAGGTACCTAGCAATATTTAAAAGTGCGTAAGAAAAGAAAGATGCTAGTTCATCCATATTATTTTGTTTTAATTTTTCTCTCAGTTGTGACTATGTTAACCTCATTTTATGGTTCAGTAAAAATGTAGGAAATGCACTAAATTACAAGAATACGTCTAAAATATCAGGAGCTTGCTAAAGAATAATGGCATGCCTGTTGATTTAGTCTGGTATTGCTACCACTCTAATTTTTCCCAGGCATTAATATAATCATTCTAACGCTTTCAATTTTTCACTTTATTTTACTGATGAACTCTAGAAATATCTTGTTATGTATTGATTCCTCCATGCCCTTGTTTTTTTTACAATAGGCTTTATTCATAGTTGGACCTGAAATCATAAGCCAGTGAAAGTGTATTTCTCATTTTTGACTCACATTTTACCCAACTTTCTTATACATTTCTTTTCCTCTCATATTATTCCTACAGACATTCTTCCATCTTGGTTTAAAGGTACCGTATAGGCACGGATTGGCAAACTCTGACAAAGTGACGAAGATAGTAGGTTCACTGTCTGGATGGGACTGAAACCATCCTTTTCATGTGCGTGCCTGTTTCACAGATGGTAATAATAATTTACCTTAGACGATTTGTTTGTTCTACAGTGGACGAAGTACTTTGTTTGTTATTCATGATTTCACGTGATCAATTTATCTTAAAGCGCTATTACTTAAAAGGTCTTTTGAGCTAGGTAATTGTCTGAATTGTAGGTTCAATGGTTCAGCTTCAGCATCATTTCTTCAGGGCTGGGAAACCTATTCTGCATGTAATTCTGTTACTCTGTTATGGGGTGACATTTCTAAATTGTATCATTAACTTTAACCTTCTTGGCTACTACTCTCAATAATACCATCAGCAAGGAGTTTTTCTTTGGAGCCACCATTGGATTGCTTCATTGTACAGGTACCAAGGTTTGTCCTCTCTGAAATTGTCTTCTGTTCTCTCTACTGCGTCTTGTGTCAGCATTTCTTTTGTAAGTGATGATGATACTTCGGGGAGATTAAGTGACTTGTGTATACAACTGCCCTTTATCCATGAAAGAGCTTATTTTTTTGGACCATGACAAAGTGATGAGTGTGTATACCATCATAAAAAGTTTACCCTACTTTGATGTATTTATTATGAAAATTTAAGAATAATAAATCTATCACGTTTTCTCTTAATAAATTTGCTTGTTTGCAGTAAGTATATATGAAAAATGACAACTAATTTCAAAATTTTGTGAATCATGAGATAGATAAATTGATTAGACAGTACCTTAATAGATATTGGTAGAAACTAACTGTCGTATAGATTTATTTTATGGTTTTAAAAAATTATCAATTCTAATTTTCAAATATCTCTGTTTAGTTTTTTTTTCAAAAAAGTTAATTTATTTTTCAAACATTTAGACCATTGTCTTGGTTTTAATAGGCTTGAGACAGCCGAGCGGGGGTCGTAAGTGGGCAAGCTGACCCTTTACAAGCCAGCCAAATCGGGTACAACTAAAAAAAAAGAAATAGGCCCATCGGGCCCATGCTGTAAAAGTTGTTGGCACTTCCATAATTAATCCATTTTTAAAAAATTGTGTTTTTTTGTCTTTGTAAGGAAAAAAAGAGGTTGTAAATGACTTTAGATATTTAAAATTATTTAATTAATCCAAATCGAATTTAAAATTGAAAAATGATATTCGGCTAGAATTTTCAACGAAAAATTCAACGAGAATGATGTGACATTTTAATTGTAGCGATCTTCGACGGGTTTACTATATCCTCAGAGTATAGTTTGGTTCGGAGTGATGATCAAAGGTCGTCGTCGATGTCTAAGTGGCAATCGGATGTGTACACAAAAGTGTCACGTTATTCCTATTAGATTTTTTGTTGAAAAATCTCGTTGCATATGATTTAATCTTGATTTATTTAAATATTATTATTTAATATTTTTATATTTTAGGGGGCGCTTGATAAACGGGTTTAGAAGGCGAGAATAGGAATGAAATTTATTTCATTCCCATTGATGATGCTTGATAAATCCATAAATCTCTCAATCAAAATTCATTATCATTTTTATTATCGAATATATACCCAGCGCTCCTTCAGTGTTGTTTGAATGGCCAATAAGTTTACTGTTGTAAATCTGTTTAAAAATCTTTATTATGGATAAATTTAATAAAGAATTTAATATTGCTCATTAAAGGTTATGATCTTTATAATAATAATAATAAGCTGAATATAAATTTATTTATTTAGTTTAATTTAGATTTATTTATTTATTTGATCATAAAGGAGATAAAATAAATTTTTAGTAAGTCAATATAACAAACTTTTATGAATTAAACTCTTAGGTATTGGCATCAAGTTGGTCGTCGCAGGGGCATAAGTCGGGGGCTACTTGGCCCCCACGAATTAATTATTACATGATATATTCATAGAATTAAGTTAGGACGCGTCGAATTTGTTTGGATTCCCATCTAAATCGAATATAAATTTTCTAAATAAAAAATTTATAATTAAAAATAAAAAATAAAAAGAAAATATATAATTCTATTATATTAATATCTATAAAATACAGTTTTGCATGGAGACCTGACATTCACAGGAAGTATAGGATTCCCGCCTAAACTGAATATAAATATTCTAAATAAAAATTTTATAATTAAAAATATAAATTCAAAAGAAAATATATAATTACAAATTCTAAAAAGAAAAATTCAGATCTTAATCCACTTTTATATTAAATTAATTTTTATACGGGGATGACCCATCACAGTAGTTTTTCATGAATTTTTCTTTTTAGAATTTGTAGTTATATATTTTCTTTTGATTTTGTATTTTGTATTTTTAAGATTTATGATTTTATTTTATGAATTTTTAAAATTTAAATAATAAGAAGATATATAGTTACTAATAAGTTTTGAAATTAAATTTATATTCGATTTAAAAAAAAGAGACCGATCTAAATTTATTAATTATTAATTAAAATTTTTTTATTGGTCCACTTTAATATTAAATTAATTTTTATGTGGGGATGACCTATCATAGCCGTTTGCTACTAGGGTTTTCATGTGTCGCCTATGTGTTGCATTATAGCACAGGTCTAGCACATTCCTATCAAAGCAAAGTAAATTTTAAATCGCATCCACATTCACCATCCTTATAAATCTTATGATCACCATTATTATCTTATATTATAAAAAATAATATTATATCTTATATTGACATGAATTCATGATAAAATAAAATTACTTTTCATTTAATAATAAAAATTAACATATATATATTATATCTGAATATGTTATTTGAATTATGTAAGATTATCGTGTATCGCACGAGTATTATACTAATTTCTATCTATAATATACATTGATCCCGCCCTATCTTTGGCACCGTACGGACAGCCATCGTGGCAAACGGCCTGGCCAACTTCAGGGTCCACGTCATTGTACGGGTAGCCAGCTTGACACCCTAGCCGGGCCCAGGGCCCCCGCCGGCCGGTCGGACTCAGGGCGGCTGGTTAGAATAAATACGGCGGTTCGTCCGGCCGGTCAAACCCGGCCAACCGCATTAAGGCTTACACGCCTCGTTTATCCGGGTATTTTCGCCCGGCCACATTAAGGCTTACACGCCTCGTCTAGCCGGGTATTCCCGCCCGGCCACATTAAGGCTTACACGCCTCGTCTAGCCGGGTATTCCCGCCCGGCCACATTAAGGCTTACACGCCTCGTCTAGCCGGTCAAACCCGGCCGACCGCATTAAGGCTTACACGCCTCGTTTATCCGAGTGCCTCCGCCCGGCAGTCCTTTACACCCAGACTTGATATCCAGCCGGGCGTGCCGTCCCTGTGTCCACTCGGGCACTCTCTTGGAATCACCCTGGGATAAAGACAGAATACACCTGCACCCGCTGCAGATAACAAGCTATCACCATTCGTGTGAACTGACTCTCTGATTTACAGAAACCTGTCTTTGTCCTCACATAAGACAAACAGTATACGACAAAGAATGTTGGTTACAAATCGACATAACCATACCATATCCTCTGACCCTGTCAGAGGATCCTGACACAGGTCAGATTCAGATCGACCTAACCATACAATATCCTCTGATCCTGTCAGAAGATCCTGACACAGGTCATACTCAAATCGACCTAACCATACCATATCCTCTGACCCCGTCAGAAGATCCTGACACATGTCAGACTTGGTCCTTTTACCCGGCTATATAAGCCACTCCCCTCCTCATTATCAGGTACGCACACGCGCGCATAGCTTCTTGTCTACAGTGCTCCTCTATTTGCTTGTTCACCGAAGTACTGACTTGACCGTCGGAGGGCCTTGCCGGGACATTTCCCGGCTAGGTTGCTAACGGTCATCTTCTCCAGCAGGTTCAGGTCATCCCGTCGGAGATCTACCAGGCCACTTCTTCTTCCATTCGGTCGGAGGATCCCCCCCACTCTCTGAGTCATTCTGGAGCGAGGACATCCCGTCGGCATCCACGTCACTCCTCTCTACACCGTCATCCGGTTGCGGCTCCATTTCGCTCGGCAACAGGATCAAATTTGGCGCTAGAAGGAGGGTTTTTTTGCCTGATCGAGAGCGAAGAATGGAAAACCCCAATCCACTGACGGTTACTCTTTCGCCAGAAGAATACGAAATGTTGATGGCTGTCCGGACACAGAAGGCACAACAATCGCATCCGCCAACCGGTAGTCAAGGGGCTCGGCCCCCTGGGCCCTCTATGCGGGGAAATGCGGAAGGTATGGCTGTTCAGCCCGACCCCTTCATTCCTAAATTTCCCCAAGCACTTTTTCGGAACGAGGCCCAATCGGCCCCGACCGAAGCTTCAGCGTCCAGCCGGGCACGTCAGGCGCACCTCGATAAAGGGAAGGGGTTGGCCGACCCCGCTGCGGCCCACTCGACTCACAGCCCTTTCTCTCCACAAATTCTTGGAGACCCCGTTCCCAAGCATCTGCGATTCTTCACCATGCCTGAGTATTCGGGGGCCAGCGACCCCGAGGAACACGTCATGAAGTTCGAGAGCGCCGCCCAGCTGCACCAATACCCGGAGGGCGTCAAATGCCGCGCTTTCCTGACAACCCTCTCCGGGCAGGCTCAACGATGGTTCGATGGACTCCCGGGCAGATCAGTCGGGAGTTTCGCAGAAGTGAAGCGGCTGTTTCTGCAACATTTTGCAAGCAGTCGGAGGCATCATAAGACCAGCCTCAATTTGTTCGCTCTGAAGCAAGGTCCGAAAGAATCACTCCGGGCCTACATCCAGAGGTTCAATGGAGTAGCTATAGAGGTGCCCAATACCACGCCCGAAGTACTGGTCACCGCCTTCTCACAAGGGCTACAAGAGGGTGACTTCTTCCGATCTCTGATCAGGAAACCACCAAAGGATTTCGACAGCCTGCTCGGGAAGGCTGTTAAGTATATCAACGTAGAGGAAGCGCAAGCCGCCCGGAGGAAGGAAGTGATAGTTAGCCCACAGCCCGCACCTCAACACAACAGATCGCCAGGAGGGCCAATTCGCAGTCCCCGACCGGCCGATCGGCCGGGAATGAGACCCCAGCAAGTGCAGGTGGCACAGGGGAATTGGCCCAACAGATGGGCACCGTATTGTGCGTTTCACCAGTGTAATACGCACAACACTAAAGACTGCCGAGCGGGCGGTAGAGTACATCGATGCTTATGAACAGCTGAAGGCGGGTTTCAGGGAGGTACTCTTACAGAAGATCCCTCGGGAAAGCAACTTGAAAGCGGACGAGCTAGCCAAATTAGCTAGCGCAGTCGGAGCTTGGGTGGTCCCTCGGCCGGCCTGCCATGCCTTATTCGTCATGCAAATCGAGCAGCAAGCAGAGATCGAATTGGAGACCGATTGGAGAACTCCATTGATTGCATTCTTGACCAGGGGAGAAGTACCATCCGACCGGGAGGAGGCTCGGATGCTCAGAAAGAGAGTCGTACAATATACCATTGTCGGAGATGTCCTCTATAAACGGGCTCACGCCTGGCCATTACTCAAATGCCTTGGCAGTGAAGACGCGGATTATGTGCTCCGTGAGGTCCATATGGGGGTATACAGTACTCATTCGGGGGGTAGAGCCACCGCCCAGAAGGCTCTGTTGGCCGGGTATTATTGGCCAACTTTGCAGAAGGATGCCGATCGGCTGGCCGCAACATGCATCTCATGTCAAAAACACCGGTGCCTACTGCACCGGCCGACCGAAGTAATGAAGACATCTGATGTCTCTTGCCCGTTTGACCAATGGGGCATGGATATCGTAGGTCCCTTTCCGCTCGCTCCCGCCCAGAAGAAGTTCTTGTTGGTCGCGGTGGATTACTTCTCTAAATGGGTGGAAGCAGAGGCGCTGGCCCGGATCACCGAGCAGGCGGTGATTAAGTTCTTGTGGCAAAACATTTTATGCAGATACGGGATCCCCCACAAGTTGGTTTCTGACAACGGTCGGCAGTTTCAAGGGAAGAAAATCAAAGAGTGGTGCTCGAAATACGGCATCCAGCAGGCCTTTACATCTGTGGCGTATCCACAGAGCAACGGCCAGGCAGAAGTCGCCAATCGAGAAATCTTGAGTGGGCTCAAAACACAGCTGGACCATGCAGGAACCAACTGGGTAGAGCAGCTGCCCGTGGTCCTTTGGGCAAACAGGACCACACCCAGAGAAGCGACCGGGCGGACGCCTTTCCACCTAGTCTACGGCAGCGAGGCGGTGGTGCCGGTCGAGGTCGGTTGTGAATCTGACCGGCGGATAAGCTACGACGAAGGGAATGACGAAAGAAGGCACTTAGAACTTGACCTCATTGAGGAAGTCCGAGAAAAAGCGGCCGCCCGGATGTTCGTGTACCGTCAGCGTATGAAACAAAGATACGACCAGAAGGTGTTGCCGCGCTCGTTTCGAGCCGGGGACCTTGTCTGGAAGCGTATAAAGCCGGTCGGTGATGTGAACAAATTACAACCACAGTGGGGCGGGCCTTTCAAGGTAGTAGAGAAATTGCATTCAGGCGCTTACTACTTGGAGGATGAACATGGCAAAAGGCTTGACCGACCGTGGAGTCCCCTACACTTGCAAATGTACAGAGAGCCCTAGAGTAATGTAATCTTGTAAAACGCAACATTCTATCTATAACGAAAGCCTCTCCCGACCGAAGTTATCGGTCGGCCACACAAGGCAAGTAATACCTGGACGGGACGCAGGCTGACGCGTCGTACCCTCCAGATGCCTGAGTCGGCGACTGACCGGAAGCGTCAGCCCACTCGGAAGCCTGGATTGGCTCCCGGTCGGAAGCGTGGCGGCCCACGTGGAAGATTGGTGCATCCGGAAGCCTGAAGCGGTGTCCGGTCGGATGCGTGGCGTCCCACGCAGAAGATTGGTTCCCTTTGGAAGCCTGAGTCGGTAGCTGACTGGAAGCGTCAGCCCACTCGGAAGCCTAGATTGGCTCCCGGTCGGAAGCGTGGCGGCCCACGTGAAAGATTGGTCCATCCGGAAGCCTGAAGCGGTGTCCGGTCGGATGCGTGGCCTCCCACGCAGAAGATTGGTTCCCTTGGAAGCCTGAGTCGGTAGGAAGCGTCAGCCCACTCGGAAGCCTGGATTGGCTCCCGGTCGGAAGCATGGCGGCCCACGTGGAAGATTGGTCCATCCGGAAGCCTGAAGCGGTGTCCGGTCGAATGCGTGGCGTCCTATGCAGAAGATTGGTTCCCTTCGGAAGCCTGAGTCGGCGACTGACCGGAAGCGTCAGCCCACTCGGAAGCCTGGATTGGCTCCCGGTCGGAAGCGTGGCGGCCCACGTGGAAGATTGGTCCATCCGGAAGCCTGAAGCGGTGTCCGGTCGGATGCGTGGCGTCCCACGCAGAAGATTGGTTCCCTTCGGAAGCCTGAGTCGGCGACTGACCGTAAGCGTCAGCCCACTCGGAAGCCTAGATTGGCTCCCGGTCGGAAGCGTGGCGGCCCACGTGGAAGATTGGTCCATCCGGAAGCCTGAAGCGGTGTCCGGTCGGATGCGTGGCGTCCCACGCAGAAGATTGGTTCCCTTCGGAAGCCTGAGTCGGAGACTGACCGGAAGCGTCAGCCCACTCGGAAGCCTGGATTGGCTCCTGGTCGGAAGCGTGGTGGCCCACGTGGAAGATTGGTCCATCCGGAAGCTTGAAGCGGTGTCCGGTCGGATGCGTGGCGTCCCACGCAGAAGATTGGTTCCCTTCGGAAGCCTGAGTCGGCGACTGACCGGAAGCGTCAGCCCACTCGGAAGCCTGGATTGGCTCCCGGTCGGAAGCGTGGCAGGCCCACGTGGAAGATTGGTCCATCCGGAAGCCTGAAGCGGTGTCCGGTCGGATGCGTGGCGTCCCACGGAGAAGATTGGTTCCCTTTGGAAGCCTAAGTCGGTAGCTGACTGGAAGCGTCAGCCCACTCGGAAGCCTGGTTCGGCTCCCAGTCGGAAACGTGGCGGCCCACGTGGAGGATTGGTCCATCCGGAAGCCTGAAGAGGTGTCCGGTCGGATGCGTGGCGTCCCACGCAGAAGATCGGCTCCCTTCGGAAGCCTGAGTTGGTAGCTGACTGGAAGCGTCAGCCCACTCGGAAGCCTGGTTCGGCTCCCAGTCGGAAACGTGGCGGCCCACGTGGAAGATTGGTCCATCCGGAAGCCTGAAGAGGTGTCCGGTCGGATGCGTGGCGTCCCACGCAGAAGATCGGCTCCCTTCGGAAGCCTGAGTTGGTAGCTGACTGGAAGCGTCAGCCCACTCGGAAGCCTGGTTCGGTTCCCGGTCGGAAGCGTGGCAGCCCACGTGGAAGATTGGCCCCTCCAGAAGCCTGGGAAGCCTAACATATTTATAGACTGGTTTGGTTCCCCGACCGGGCGTGTGGCGATCCACACCCCTCAGTCGGACCAACCATCAGGCTAACTTACATAGCCATTTTCCTAACTTGGTTTGGTTCCCCGACCGGGCGTGTGGCGATCCACACCCCTCAGTCGAACCAACCATCAGGCTAACTTACATAGCCATTTTCCTAACTTGGTTTGGTTCCCCGACCGGACGTGTGGCGATCCACACCCCTCAGTCGGACCAACCATCAGGCAACTTAGCCATTTTCCAACTGGTTTGGTTCCCGACCGGGCGTGTGACGATCCATACCCCTCAGTCGGACCAACCATCAGCTAACTTACAGCCATTTTCCTAACTTGATTTGGTTCTCCGACCGGGCGTGTGGCGACCCACACCCCTCAGTCAGATCAACCAGTCGTCTACCTTGCGCAACCATTTTTCCTGCGCTTAATTCGGCTCTCTGGTCGGGTTTAAGGTGATCCAAATCCCCCACCCGGCTAGTCGATCAGCAATATTTGCTTAGTCATTATCTAAAATAACACGTTAAAGGAAAAAGCTTTTTCATTGATAATTGACTCGGAAGCAGTACAAAAAGAGAGCCCCAACCGGCGGCTCAAGATTACATGATTAAAATTTAAGTAAAGGCTGGAAGAAGTCCTTAGGGAGTAGCTCCTTGACCCGGCTGACTTGGACGCATTGGCAGGAAGATCGGCAGGCAGATGGCCGCTTCTTGGAGCTGCAGAATGGCGCTGTCTAAGCCCATCTGGAACATACCAGATGTCCGCTTGCCCAGCTGCGTGCCGAACTCTTTAGAGTTGATGTAAGCCAGGCGATGTGCGTCCATCCGAGCGGGCTCACCTGCTTGATGCAGCTTCAGGCTGTCAATTTCCGCCCGGAGGTTAGCTAGCTCCTTGTCCTTCTCCTCCAAGGCAACGGCTTGAGAGGCCAGCATTCCTTCAGACAAATGGAGCTCGTCTCCTCGTATGTCTAAAGCCTTCTCTTTGGCATTCAAGTCCGACTCCCGAGTCGCCAGCTCCTGCTCATTTTCGTTCAAGGTCGTCTGGAGCTCCTCCGAGGACTTCATCATCTTGTCTAGCTCCGCCTTCAAGGCTTGGGCCTCGACAGCCTTCTTGTCGAGGTCCGAGCGGGCACGGCGCTGCAGGGCCAGAGCCTTCTTCCTCTCCTGCTCAAGGGTTGCGTGCAGGGAGGAAGATCGGGCATACGCCCGCTCGGCTGCCTCCGCTCGGGTGGTTTCCTCCGTCAGCAGCGCCTCGGCGGAACGGAGTTTTTCCTTAAGGTCCAGTATCTCCGAGCGGAGAATAGCTGTACCCTCCTCGCCGGCCGGAAGGTTAGCGTGCGACTGGCGGAGCTCCAATTCCTCGAGCCGCCGTTCGGCCGCTCGGCGTCCCCTGGTGTTGATAACCAAGGAATAGGCGACGCTCGAGCAGGAGGCCCAAAACTACAATAAAAATGTTAGAAAGAAGCAAGTTAATTAAGCATCGAAGCATCGGACTTACATGCGTAGCGTCCTGAAAGAACTGGTCGGCCAGTCGGATCGGGGGTCTGGAAGTCCCCTCCCTCATACCCTGCTCCCAGCAGTCCGCCAATTCCCCGTAAAGGGTAAGCCGCTGCTGGACTTCACTAGGGGTCGCTGGGTCGACCGAGGGGAGATATACGCCATAGGCACACGGCTGCGAGCGGCGTCCTCCCGAGCGAGGCGAATCCGGTGCGCCAGCCGACCGGCTCGCTCTAGCCGGGCTGGCAGTTGCCTCTGTAGGTTGAGATTGAGAGCCCGACGCAGAAGTCCTCGGGCGCCTCTTCAAAGGTTGCGGGTCGGGAGAATCAGAAGAGGACCGACCTACCTCCGTCGGTTCCTCTATACGGATAGAAGCACTGGCCTTCCGCTTGGAAGGCAGGGACTTCTGCATGGTAGGCTGAACCTTCTGCTTACCGGAAGATCTTGCAGGGGCAGAAGATTTGGATGAGCCGACCGGCTCCCTAGAACCAGTCGCCGCTGGTTGGGCAGGAGCCTGAGGGGCGGGCTCCGCGCTCTCGGGAATCGGAGGCTGGTCGGGCAGACCGGCCTGGCGCAGGCGCAGTTGTTCAGCCGCCCGGGCGTTTAACTCTTCGTCTGCCAGGCCCAGGGCCTCATCGAGGGCCGCTTCCCACATCATCTCGGCTGCAAAATCATAGGATATTGAGTTAGGGAGAAAGGAGTACGAAACAAAAAATGACTTACAGAAGGTGCCGGGCAGGGCGGCAGGCACTCGGCTCAGCCCAAACATGTACAAGACGGCGTCATTGAGAAGTTTCATGCCGTCGAAGCGGAGGCCCCCGAGTCGAGAAACAGCCAGGGTAAATAAGGGATCGGATTTAAAATTTTTTAAGGGAGCTATAAGGGCAGGTCTTCAACCCATCCGATCGGGAACCCGGGGCTGGTCGGGGGGCTTATGAAGAAGAAATGGTTTTCCATCCCTTATTCGAGGAAGGAATATTCTCCACTATGGATAATTTGGCCCGGGCTTGGAGAAAGAAATTCCCGGCCTCCTGTTTCTTCGGGTAATAAAAGAAATAAAGAACCTCCGGTCGGAGGGGGACTCGGTAAAGGGTAAAGAGAACTATTATGTTGCACAATATGCGAATGGCGTTGGGAGAGAGCTGGAAGATAGGCACATGGAAAAATTTACAGAAGTCTACAATAAAGGGATGAAGAGGGTAGCGCAGGCCAGACATATGTTGGTCCCGGAAAAACACAAAGAAGCCGGTCGGGGGCTTGTGTGGTCGGTCAGCCTTTGTAGGAACGGCAATGTGGTAGTTTTCAGGGACATCGTAGGCCAGTCGGAGATCGGAGACGGTCTCGTCGTGAAGGGAAGACTCGACAGAGGTATACCAAGTAGGGGCAGCCATGGAGCAGAAAGAAAGGGAAGAAAAGGGAGAATCTGACCGTAGGTGATGGTGGAAAGGATTAACCGGCGGAGAAGCACGAGGGCGACGGCGACACGCGAAGACGGCGGCGAGCAGCGAGAAGCACCGAGTTAGAGGGAGAACAGTGGAGAGGCAAATGAGGGTTTCGGCGAAGAGGAAGGCCTATTTATAGTTAGGCCGAAAGAAGGGAGACCGTCCGATGGCGATCCACGTGTACGGAGATCGCCTCATCCATGCCATTGAAGCGTCCCACGAATCAGCCTCGAAAAGACGCGCCGCAGGTGCTGACGCCGCCTGCATCGGCGACAGGGCGCGTCGTCGTGTCGGCCAGCCGGAAGCTGCCGCGTGGCGGAAAGAATTACGCGCGTTAATGGCCATTAAAAGCTCGTAATCATGGAGAGAAATCGCATCCCGGTCGGCCAACCAGCGGGCGCCACGTGGCTCGGATCATTAAAGCGGAGGTGATGCCGTTAAGGCGCCGGTCGCCTCGGGCGTGTCACATCACCTCATTCGACTTAGAATGTCGCGTCTCCATTAATTGACTGACTCGGGCAATCACGAGAAAATCGTCTGGGGGCGCATGGCACTCCACCTTTCTTGCGACTCAAGGCAAACGCTCTCCCGCCCAAACATATTCAGCATATCTCTCATCAACTAACAATATTCGTCCGGTCGGACGCATTCACAATATACGGACGCGTGGCGGCCCACGCTCCTTTCAGTCGGGAATAACTATTTTGCCTACGCAGGACAATTTACGAGGACGCGTGGCGGCCCACGTTCCTCCGGTCAAAATCTTCATCCGCTCGGATACCCTCACCATGTCAATGGTTAGTCGGGGATGCGTGGCGGCCCACGCTCCTCCATCATGCTTCGTCCAGCCGGACGACCTCGTTAAAAAAGAGTCAGGTGCGTGGCGGCCCACGCCCCTCTCGACTAACAATCTTCTTCCGCCCGGACAGGGCAGGCATACTCAACACCAGCTGTTGAGCATCGTGTTAAGTCGGCCGGATATTAAAAGGGCAAAATCGCTCGGCCGCAGAATGGTTGTTCACACTTGTAGTCCAGTCAGTCGGACTGATCGCCTCCTTCGACTAGACTTGAGGGGAAGGCTATTGATCCCGCCCTATCTTTGGCACCGTACGGACAGCCATCGTGGCAAACGGCCTGGCCAACTTCAGGATCCACGTCATTGTACGGGTAGCCAGCTTGACACCCTAGCCGGGCCCAGGGCCCCCGCCGGCCGGTCGGACTCAGGGCGGCTGGTTAGAATAAATACGGCGGTTCGTCCGGCCGGTCAAACCCGGCCGACCGCATTAAGGCTTACACGCCTCGTTTATCCGGGTATTTCCGCCCGGCCACATTAAGGCTTACACGCCTCGTCTAGCCGGGTATCCGCCCCCATTAAGGCTTACACGCCTCGTCTACCGGGTATTCCGCCGGCCACATTAAGGCTTACACGCCTCGTCTAGCCGGTCAACCCGGCCGACCGCATTAAGGCTTACACGCCTCGTTTATCCGAGTGCCTCCGCCCGGCAGTCCTTTACACCCAGACTTGATATCCAGCCGGGCGTGCCGTCCCTGTGTCCACTCGGGCACTCTCTTGGAATCACCCTGGGATAAAGACAGAATACACCTGCACCCACTGCAGATAACAAGCTATCACCATTCGTGTGAACTGACTCTCTGATTTACAGAAACCTGTCTTTGTCCTCACATAAGACAAACAGTATACGACAAAGAATGTTGGTTACAAATCGACATAACCATACCATATCCTCTGACCCTGTCAGAGGATCCTGACACAGGTCAGATTCAAATCGACCTAACCATACCATATCCTCTGATCCTGTCAGAAGATCCTGACACAGGTCATACTCAAATCGACCTAACCATACCATATCCTCTGACCCCGTCAGAAGATCCTGACACATGTCAGACTTGGTCCTTTTACCCGGTTATATAAGCCCCTCCCCTCCTCATTATCAGGTACGCACACGCGCGCATAGCTTCTTGTCTACAGTGCTCCTCTATTTGCTTGTTCACCGGAGTATTGACTTGACCGTCGGAGGGCCTTGCCGGGACATTTCCCGGCTAGGTTGCTAACGGTCATCTTCTCCAGCAGGTTCAGGTCATCCCGTCGGAGATCTACCAGGCCACTTCTTCTTCCATTCGGTCGGAGGATCCCCCCCACTCTCTGAGTCATTCTGGAGCGAGGACATCCAGTCGGCATCCACGTCACTCCTCTCTACACCATCATCCGGTTGCAGCTCCATTTCGCTCGGCGACAGGATCATACATCTTTATATCTATCGAATATATAATTTTTATCTTCATCTATGTAGTCATGAGAAAATCAGATATCCATATTTTACTTATCATTTTATTATTATTTATAATTATCTTTTTAAAAAAATTATTTCAAGAAACTTATAAATATTTATTAAAATTTTAAATTCCTGTGCTAATCTGTTTTTATTCGTCCAACGTTCTTCAATCGGAAGATTGAAGAAAATTTTTTATGAAAAAAATAATAAAATATGGGTTGATCATCGGTTAAAAAGACAAATTCAATTTTTTTTAAAGAAGAAAAACGAGCTAATGTTTTTTCGACCACGGGGATATCCGATGTGTGGACTAGTTGATGCGGTGTTCTATCAATTTATCTTTCTAATCTCTTTTGCATATAACAAAACAGTTAATTGAAAAAAATTCTCCAATTTTAAACTAATTTTTACATGTACTCTTCACTTAATATATTTTTTACATTCATTCCCTAATAGATTAAGTATAAAAGAGTAAAAGTTTAATATATATTATTAAAATTTGAGTATAAATTATTTAAGATTTAATACTAATTTAGAAAATTTGAATATACAGTTTCGGTGACACTTCATGTGAAAATTTTAATGTGGTGGATGCAATCTCACATACTCAAATTTTTAAATTTTATACTAAAATTTTTTCAAATAATACTCAATCTAAATAAATTCATACTTAAATTTTTATAATATATATTAAAATTTTTACTATATATTAAAACAATGTATACTTAAATTTTTTTTAATAATACTCAAATTTTTTAAATTAATAATAAATTTTAAATATTTATACTTAAATTATTACAATGTATATTGAATTTTTAAGTTTTTATAGGGATAAAAAAATAAGATAAAAAATTATCTTGTCAATTTCATAAGGAGTGCATGTAAAAGAATTTTTGGACGATAACTATATGCAAACGTTAACAAAATGTGATATTACGTTTATTCCGGAAGGACGATTCTAACAGATATTATGATATTAAAGGTGATAAAAAATTATGTGGATCCTCTTATGCTCAATTGGACTGAAAGGACAATTCTAAAATATCTTGTAGCCGTGGGTAAAAGACTGCTGACATATCCGCTCGTGATTCCATTTCCCAAAAGCAACCCCCTGCGCAATTCCTCTCTTCCCGACGCCGACCATGACCAACTCTGCCTCTAACTCATCTCCTTCGCCTTCTCCCTCTCCCACTCCCTCCCTCACCAACCGCCATGACAAACTGCCCTCCTCTCCACCGCCCGAAGATCACCACCGTCTCGCCTCGGCCGACCGGTCTTGGCTCGGCGACGCCACCGTCAAAGACCTCGACCACTTCGCCAACTCCCTCGCCGGCATCAAAGCCAAGGGCGTCCGTCCGGAGCTCCTCGGATCCCTCCTCTCCCACTACGCCTCCCGCTGGCTCCCCGAGCTCTCCGGCCGCACAGCCCCCTCCCCCGAGGAGAGCCCCACCGCTGCCTGGCTCAAGAAGCGCTTCCTCATCGAGACCCTCGCCTCCGTCCTCCCGCCGGACAAGGCCGCCCTCCCCAGCGACTTCCTCCTCCGACTACTTCGCGCCGCCAGCATGGTCGGCGCCGACCCATCCTGCGTCCTCGCGCTGGAGGCGCGTGCCGCGGCGCAGCTCGACGAGGCCTCCCTCAAGGAGCTCATGATTCCCGCATTCAGCCACACCAGCGGTACCCTCCTGGACGTCGAAATGGTCCTGAGGCTGGTCCGCCGCTTCGTCGGGGCCGACAACGGCAGCCCCCCTGCATCCAGGACTGGCGCTGCCCTCGCCAGGGTGGCCAAGCTGGTGGACTCCTACCTGGCCGAGGCCGCACTCGACTCAGGGCTCACCGTCACCGCCTTCGAGGAGCTCGCGAGCTCGCTTCCTGTCCACGCCCGCGCCATGGACGACGGTCTCTACCGTGCCATCGACACATACATTAAAGTAACTCTATCCATCCTCCAATTCAACCAAAATCTAACATCTCATTTCTTCCAATTTCAATGTTCAATCGAGAATCAAGAAACAACAATTTTGACCTAAAAAATAGAATTATTGGCCTCAATTATTAGATCTGCAACTAATCCTGTCCTCAAAGAATCATCGTCATGGATTCCAAGCAGGGGAGGTAATAGTAACACTGCTCTGTGAACCTTTGTGTTTCACCTTTTGCGCAACAGACGGCCACTTTACTGCTCACCTGTGACACTTGGTTTTAGTTTACTCTCATTTTTGTCGCATACTCTGTTGATCATCTGCTTTAGCATCTTGTGTTATTGTGCACAGGTGTAAAACAATTAAGATTAGTTTATTTTAATTTTTTGTTCTATCTTGGCTGTTTATCCTTGTCCTGTTCTTTCAAAAGGACCACAGGACCAGATGAATGTAGCTTGGCAATTAATTTCCTACGTAGACAAGAAGTGGAAGAATTTAGAGTTCATCCATTTCCATGCTTCAGCTATTCTTTTCTTTGGCATCTTATTCGCCAAGCTAGCTGTTTCGGGACCATATCCTTTTTTTTTCCGATTACTCGCTGCATAATTACAATGGGATTTACTGAATGATCGGTGGTAATTGATGGCAGGCTCATCCGGGCACCAGCAAGCAGGAGAGGAAGACGTTGTGCCGTCTAATCGACGCGCGGAAGCTTTCGTCAGAGGCGGCGCTGCACGCGGCGCAGAACGAGAGGCTGCCGGTGAGGTCGGTGATTCAGGTCCTCTTCGCGGAGCACAGCAAGCTGAGCCGGCTCGCGGAGTGGAGCGGGTCGTTCAACTGGTCCTCGACGGGGAGGAGCCCGAGCGAGGCGGCGGCGGCGGGGCGGTGCCCGTCGAAGCGGGAGACGGTGGCGCAGCAGCAGAATGAGGTGCGGCGGCTGAGGGAAGAGGTGGCGAAGCTGCACGCGCATTGCCACGCGTTGCAGGCGCAGGTGGATAGGCTGGCGAGCGCGCAGAGGAAGAAGGCGGTGTCAAGGAAGAAGGGGTGGCCCGCGTGCTGGTCTTGTTGGTTCGGGAGCGGGGTTGGTGGCGGTTCGGAGGCGGTGGAGAAGGTGGATCGGTCTGAAAGGAGCGCGGAGCGGCCGGCGCCGGCTCGAAGCAAACAGGGAACTAAAATTCTCCGAACTGCCTCTTCGTGACTGTAGATCTCCTCAAAATTGTGCTAGCTAACCTTTCTTTTCAAGGAATTGTCTACTGTCTAACTTTTTCAATGAACTGTCGATGCTTTTAGAAAGAGACAAAAATCGTTTTCAGAAAATGTCCTATAATTTTTATCATATTAATTAAAATTTACAATATATATTAATTTATTGAATTACAGTATATGACATATAAATGCTGAAGGTTACGTACTATTGTTATATATATATTTTGACGATTTTATAAAGGGTTTTGAACGTAGAAATTATGCGGAATTATGAATTTAGGATAGTGTATAAATTGAAAAATTAAAAAAAAATGTAGTATATGAATATATAAAATCATATCATGTAGTTTAGTATGTGTCAAAATGGGCCAATATAGATGGGCTTGGTTGACTGCTTTTTCGGCGAGTTGGGCCTATCCTGACCCAACCTGTAAAATACCAAACTGACCGAAACGCATTAATGACACAGAAGACGAAGCAATTTTCTAGACAATTTAATTTAGCAATTCTCAAAATAATTTAATCAACTATTAAATGACAATTAAATAAAAAATAACTTTATTGAATCGAAAACTTTGTTTATTCCCGAAACATAAGGGAGGTTTTTAGAGTTCCAACAGGAAGTTAATGGTATAATTAAAGAATGATAGAATTTCGTTTGAATATATATATAAGAAGAAAGGCTTTGGGTATGCAATTCAAGAAACCCAGTGAAAGAATTACAAAAACTAGAAGTTATGGCTTCAACCACATCTGTTACCAACGCAAAGGAAGTTGGAGAGAAAAAGACAGGATGGAGAACAGATCCATTTAAGTGGATGATAGATGGCTTCTCAACAATTGCAAATCGAGGTGCTGGGACTTATTACTCGAGGAGGTTCACAGCCTGTCGTTTTGAATGGTAATTTTGATATTTTTCTTTTAAATTTTGTCTGTGCGCGCTTGCTTGTTGACATGGTGCTCTAAAAAAAAGTCATATTTTCTTCAACAATAGAAAATGGCTTTTATTCAAAACAATTGTAATTTCTCTCTTCATTCGATAAGATTTAAGATCTCTGATAGATTTAGCATAAGAAAATGATTTGTGATAGAAAGCTAAGATAAGAACTATATATTAACTACAGGAAGTTGCGACTGGAATCAATTTTAGAAGGTGGTGAGAAATATGTCTGTCTTTACCTCTCAAATGATGATTACA
This sequence comes from Boesenbergia rotunda, assembly GCA_024364735.1. Taxonomy (NCBI): domain Eukaryota; kingdom Viridiplantae; phylum Streptophyta; class Magnoliopsida; order Zingiberales; family Zingiberaceae; genus Boesenbergia; species Boesenbergia rotunda. Next base: position 70,996 of record JAGFNQ010004685.1, read on the forward strand.
AAAGCTCAGTGATCAAAGCAATCTGCAAGCTCTTCATATATGATCAACTACACGCTCAGCACATACAAAAGGAAGGTGACAAAAGTTTGAAGTTCCAAATAATTGATCGTAATACAAGAAGTTGCTTTTACCAGGACATATTTGTGGACTTTTATTATTCATGTCGGCTTCATTTTTTTTAAATGTAGGCGAATACTATTTCCATAGCAAATCCCATGATGGATTTTCTTGTAAGGTTGCTTTAAACAAGTTCAACAGTTCGGAATCTGGTCTACTTGTTGATGATTGTTGCATCGTTGGAGCTAAAGTGTTGGAGGCCTTTGAATGCAAATCAGAAAAAGAAGGAATCCATGAATCATTGTCTCTAAACAAGACTCCTGGAATTTATACTTGGTTAATAAAGGATGTTTCCAAATCGATGGTTAAACTAAAATCTGACGTTTTTCAGGCAGGCGGCTATAACTGGTATTCCGTTACTAGTTCTTTATTTGATCATAGCATTGAGCATATAAGCTTTAAGATATAATTATTTATTTCGTTTGATTTTCGTTATGTTTAGGCGTATCTGGCTCTATCCAAACTTAGACACATACAATGACAACCTTAGTATTTTCTTGAGCATGGACAATGCTGGTGGTAGTCTGGCTTCCAAGACAACTGTACTCTATGTGGATTATAGCCTTTGCTTGTTGGATCTAAACAATGCTAAGCACAGGAAGCTTTCAGGTTTTGGCTATTTGATTGCGTTCGCCGGCTGTGCTACAACTCGATCCAGTGATCATCTGATTGTGTTTTGTTATTTATTTTTCTAGGGGAACAATTGTTCTCTTCAGAAAGTACCGGTTGGGGATGGAGCAATTTCTTAAGTTGGAAAGAAGTACAGGATCCATCTAGAGGATTTCTTCGCAACGGTACAATCATCGTTGAAGCATCTGTTGCAGTCATCGGTAACTTCTTTACTCTTATTCTTGAATATGTATAGCTAATTAACTAAATTTTTACTATTTTGCAGCCAACACGTATTTTGAAGCGATTCTATTCGATTGCCTCGCAGAGGAAGATGCTGAGCTAGAGTCTCAGTTCGGCTCGCAACTGGAGCAACGTGCCGTGACTCCTCTTGCGTTCACTCCTCCGCCTACAACATTTCCGACTTGTCTGGAAGCTGCACAGAGCCTGGCCCCTGAGCAAATGGAGGTGAAAGATCAACCCCTCCCCTTGAGGCGTCCTCGAGCCCGAGCAGCCAGCCAAGAACTCGCTCCCCCTGCTGAAGCTCCAGTCGAGCCTTCCTTCAACTCCCTCCCCGAGAAGAAAAAGAAGAAAATTGCAACTGTACCCTCAGCATCCGTGAAGGCCTTACCGAACAATATGATAATCATGTGCTCACAAAAAAAAATATAAGGATGTTTTTAATATTAGAGAGTAGTATGATTCATGTTTTCGATGTGATATTCATATGATATATTGGGACCTAAAAAATTAGTATACATCTATACCAATTGGAGATTCCGTTTGATAATTTTCTCGGTCATCCATTATGGAGGCAAGGTATCATCTATATAATCGGGGAGATAACGAAGATTATTTTTTTTATTGACACTAAGTATTAATTTTATGTTGATTAATCTTATAGATTATTGACTCGGTCATTGAAAGTTTTGTCATGCCTCAGAGGTCTATACTTATCCGAAAATCGGACGTCTCCTCTATATATCCGACAATATGAAGCTTATATACATCAACTCATCCATATCATAATAAGTATGACTAAATACGGGGTCGAACTCTTGAATACTTGAGAGGAGATATTGATTTGTTGTGAGTCTGGGATCGAACACTGCGGATATAGTGAACAGATAAATGCATGGTATAAATAAGATAATAAAAATAGATGAAAACAAGGTTATAGTCTCCAAAAAAAAATAGAGTACACAACAAATGCAAAAGCATACCTGCAGGCATGATTTAAAAATCCTCACACCAAATTAATAGGCTGCTCGTAATATTGAGCAAATCGAGATCAAATAACAAATACAAATCAGATAAGTATATGCATGTTAATCAAATGCAACAATTATAGTGATGCAGGAGAGAATCCAAAATAATATTCAGATTTATATATTTAGGGTTTTTTTAATTAGTTATATATTTTTATTTAGTTTGTTCTTAAATCTTAGCTAGGAAACCAAGTCTTGTTAGGTTTTTTTAATTGGTTATATATTTTTATTTAGTTTGTTCCTAAATCTTAGTAAACTAAATTTTGTTAGTTAAATTTGTTTCTAAATTTAAGGAGACTAGGTCTGGTTGGTTCAGATTTTTTTTAGGGATATGAGTGATATATAAACTCATGCTTAGATGATATTTAGGACACGTTTTTTTAGATATTGAATTAATTTGCTTCGCTTAAGCCACGTTACAACTATATCTCTATTTTTCTTTTCTCGCTTTTGTTTTTCTTAATAAGGTTTAAGCCAAGTTTGGGCTACTCCTTATCTCGTTAATTATTACTTTTTTATTCTTTTCTCGTAAATCCCTTTGAAACTTCTCGCCCCAGAATAATCTATATTATGTCCGGCGTCACATAGCTTAAACAAATGCAAGATGCATATATGCAAATAATGTAATGACATGTGTACCCTTATAGACCAATGTACAATTATCACACATATCTGCGAGGCGATCGGGCAAGAGTTGTGAAAATTGTACGCACTCGCAGATTCATCTCTTATGAATTGTCGAGTGGATAGGATGCTGGGAGAACAACCTCAATCCCGAACCCAAAAAATGGGGAACACAACTGCTTTATATCAAAGATCTCAGGGGAGCACAACCACTCTAATACCCAAAAATAAAGAGAACAACCTCTAACTCCAGGAAGGGGAGCACAATCGCTCAGCCAATCCCTCGTAAATAACAGAGAAGGTGTTATTGCCGACTACTACTCCAAGAACAACCACTACCCATGAGAGTTGATAGTAGCAGACAAGATATCCACTTACACTCTGACAACTACCACTACTCGAGTGGTTGAGTGGGTAGACCAATATATGACTAACAGTGGGCTTAACCACGAGGAAGTCGATAACCATCAACATGCAATAATGCAATATGGTGCATAATACCAACATCAGGTTAACCGAATCAATATGTCACACATGCACCCAAGTCAAAATCAGAACCAACTAGTATGCAACTAATCTATGGGGTAGGATATATCTAATGCAAACCAAACCCTAGATAGGTCACATAATATATATAAAATACACGCGTACTAGCGGTACTATTCGGATCAGAAAATAAAAGTCGAGATTGTATAATTGAAAATTTAAGTTTTTAACTCAAAAAATAAGCGAATAATAAGTACCAAGCAGGAAAACAAACGATATAGATTTAAGGTAAAACAACCTACTTCGATAAGGAAACAACCATGCATTTAAAGGTAAATGAATTATAGAATCAATGGAGAAATATCCGTCTTCAATGTATAATAACTCCAAGTCAACCTCCTTGCGATCAACCCGCGAGTCTAAATCAAAGTCTTGTATCAAGGACTAAGTTTAGCTATATATAAAAATTACTAAAAATAACTAAACTACATATAAACAAAATTAAAATAAATCCTAAATACAACATCTACATAATCGTCAATAATAAGAGTTCCTACCTAGCTTAATTACCACCATTAGGTTATTGGGTTAGTTCCCCAATTAACCCATATCCACGTGATCAAACTACAAAAATTCATTCGGTCCAATAATTAAGTTAATCGCTTATCCAACACTTCACGCCATCTTGATAATATGATATTAGTACCATGAGAAGAAAAACATATATATTTGAAGTGAGGCTGAAGAAAATAAAACCAGCCTTAATAATTCGGATTGCCGAAGAAATTGATGCATTTGAAGTAATAGAAACTGTCAAACAACCTGCCAAAGTTTTTAAATCTCAGATGTTGAAATTCGTCGCCTTTTATGGGATGTGCTAATGGATTCTATTCAGTGGTCTGGTAAAAATCAGCAACAATATGCTAATGCTGCCTTTTGCCAAGTAATTCTCTATTTTGGCCAATGTTATAAAAAAAACTCACTCCCTTGTGCCAACAAATGCAAAGAAAAAGGAAAACATATCTTGGTGTTCTGGAGTTAATAAAAATTTCCAATTCAAAAAAAAAAACAACAACTGCGTAGATGTTGCTTGCTACATCGAAAAGGCATTCTAGAATTCGGTAACAGCATAAGGGGCGAATGGAAGAAGCTATTGAAGCTAAAATAGCGAGCGACGGAAGATCCAACAATAAGAAAGAAAAGCGAGGGTAGATGAAGATTATTGATGCTTTGGAACATTGACAATATGGTGAGACTATAACCGTAAATTTGGGTTGGATTCGTAGGTTGACCCGCCCCACCAAATAATATAAGCGAATGGAATTGAAATTTTATGAAATCAAGCCTACAGTAGACTGATCCGCATAGACACGCGACGATCTTAGGTTGCTCCATGAGATGAGAAATATATGTAAGTTAAAGTTTTTTTTGTTAATTTATTATCTTTAGTTTTTATAATTTTGAAATAAAATTGTAATTTTTATCAAATATGAAAATTGTTTGTGTTCATTTATATTTTAAATATACATTTTTAGATATATATTTGATTGATGAAACCTTTTCGAAATAAAATATTAAAAATATGTTTAAAAAAATTAAAAATTTTTTATAAGCCCGTGGATTGGTTCGCCTAACTCGCAATTCGTCTTGGATTGGGTTGGATTAGTTGGAGATTTCCAATCCGCTAAGGTGATGGGTTGGTCCATTCCGCTCCGACAAATGGCTGGCTTGCACCAGCTGACTCATCCGCTCCGTCAATGGCTCGGCTTCACTGGGCTGACCCGTCCCGTCCTACCGCGAAGCAAAACAGGGAACTAAAATTCTCCGAACTGCCTCTTTTGTGATTGTAGATCTCCTCAAAATGTGGCTAGCTAACTTTCTTTTCAAGGAATTGTCTACTGTCTAACTTTTTCATGAACTGTCCATGCTTTCAGAAAAGAAAAAATAGTTTTCAGGAAATGTCCTACAATTTTTATCATATTAATTAAAATTTACAATAATATATTAATTTATTGAATTACAGTATATGACATATAAATGCTGAAGGTTACGTATTATTGTTATATATATTTTGACGTTTTTATGAAGGATTTTGAATGCAGAAATTATGCGGAATATGAATTTAGTATAGTGTATAAATTGAAAAATTAAAAAAAATTGTAGTATATGAAATATATAAATCATATCATATAGAAGTTTAGTATGTGTCAAAATGGGCCAATATCGATGGTCTTGGTTGTCAGCTTGTTCGGCGAGTTGGGCCTATTCTGACCCAACCTGTAAAATACCAAACTGACCGAAACGCATTAATGGCACAGAAGACGAAGCAATTTTTCTAGGCAATTTAATTTAGCAATTCTCAAAATAAGTTAATCAACTATTAAATGACAATTAAATAAAAAATAACTTTATTGAAATCGAAATTCTTTGTTTATTCCCGAAACATAAGGGAGGTTTTTAGAGTTCCAACAGGTAGTTAATGGTATAAAGAATGATAGAATTTCGTTGAATATATAAGA
>JAGFNQ010004686.1:0-28151 GCA_024364735.1 Boesenbergia rotunda
GCGTCATTCGTTGGAGATGGTATAGCTTCAACCCACTTAGACACGTAGTCCACTGCCACCAGAATGTAGACATTGTTATGAGACGGGGGAAATGGTCCCATGTAATCAATCCCCAAACATCAAAAAGTTCAACTTCCAGAATTGAATTCAGTGGCATCTCATGTCTCTTGAGATGTTTCCCGTCCTTTGGCATCTATCACAAGTCAATACATAATCACGAGCATCTCTGAAAATATGTGGCCAATAAAATCCTGCATGTAAAACTTTAGCAGCTGTCTTTGAAGTACTAGCATGACCGCCATAAGATGAAGAATGACAATGATAGAGTATATCTTTTATTTCATCCTCCGGTACACATCTCCTATAAATAGTATCCGCACACTTCTTGAAAAGCAGTGGATCATCCCATACATAGCTCTTGATATCGGCGAAAAACTTCTTTCTCTGTTGGTAACTCATCTGATGAGGTAAAATCCCACAAGCAAGAAAATTTGCGTAGTCTGCGTACCAGGGAGAGTCAATTCTTTTTATAGCAAGGAGATGTTCATCAATAAAAGAGTCATCAATTGGAGGTCTCCCTCCTTGATCCAATTCTGTCCCTGATATAGTCTTGATAAGTGATCTGCTACCACATTCTCAGTCCCCTGCTTATCCTTTATTTCTAAATCAAATTCTTGTAGAAGAAGAATCCATCTGATGAGCCTTGGTTTAGCATCTTTTTTTCTCAATAAATACCTTATAGCTGCGTGATCTGTGTAAACAATAACCTTAGAGCCAACGAGATATGATCTGAATTTTTCCAAAGCAAATACAATCGCCAAGAGTTCCTTCTCCGTAGTTGCGTAGTTCATCTGAGCATCATCCAAAGTCCGGCTAGCATAATAGATGGCATGTACCTTCCGGTCTGTTCTTTGTCCCAAAACTGCTCCTACTGCATAGTCACTTGCATCACACATAATTTCAAAGGGTAAGGTCCAATCGGGAGCTTGCATTATCGGAGCTGAGATCAAAGCGTCCTTCAACCTGGAAAAAGCGTCCAAACATTTTTCATCAAAAACAAATTCAACATCCTTAACTAACAAATTTGTCAAAGGTTTAGAGATCTTTGAAAAATCTTTGATAAAACGCCGGTAGAATCCTGCATGTCCTAAAAAGCTCCGCACTCCCTTGACATTTGTCGGTGGAGGCAGATTTTCAATCACTTCCACCTTTGCCGTGTCTACTTCAATTCCTCGCTCTGAAATCAAATGTCCCAACACGATGCCCTCCTCACCATAAAATGGCACTTCTCCCAGTTTAAAACCAAATTTGTCTCTTCGCATCTCTGCAAAACATTAACCAAGTTGGACAAGCAATTATCAAAGTTAGTACCATAACTGAAAAATCGTCCATAAAAACTTCCATAATGTTCTCAATCATATCAGAAAAAATAGCCATCATACAACGTTGAAAAGTAGCCGGTGCATTACAAAGACCAAAAGGCATTCTCCTATAGGCAAAAGTACCATAAGGACATGTAAACGTGGTTTTTTCCTGATCATTAGGATGTATGGGGATTTGATAAAAACCAGAATATCCATCTAGATAACAAAAATAAGAGTGTTTTGCCAACCTTTCTAACATTTGATCAATGAATGGGAGTGGAAGTGATCTTTCCTGGTTTCTTTGTTCAATTTCCTGTAGTCAATACACATTCTCCACCCAGTAACCGTCCTAGTGGGAATCAACTCATTATTGAATTTCTAACTACAGTCATCCCACCTTTCTTTGGCACAACATGAACCGGACTTACCCATTCACTATCAGAAATTGGATAAATTATTCCTGCATCCAGTAATTTCAAAACCTCCTTCTTAACCACCTCCTTCATATTAGGATTAAGCCTCCTTTGTCTCTCAACTGAAGGTTTAAAATCTTTCTCGAGTAGAATTCTATGCATGCACAATGAAGGGCTAATTCCTTTGATGTCTTCAATGGTATACCCTATGGTTTTAATATGCATTTTAAGCACACGGAGAAGCTTTTCAGTATCCACTTCATTTAAACTTGCATTTACAATCACAGGGAATGTAGAGTTATCACCAAGAAATTCATACCTGAGGGTCGATGGAAGAGGTTTAAGTTCTACCTGCGGTAATTCATGATTTTCACTTTCCAGTGATTTTTGTTCTAACCTCGCTTCTTCAGTCATATGCCGCGCAAGGTTTACGTGTCCACCATCATCCCTGCTCTTTCCAACATCTTCTTCATCCAAGTATGTGTCCAGTGTATCACTAAATTTGAGAAATGGTTCTTCTTCTTCCTCGACCATCTGCACTTCATCAATCCTGCAACACACATTCTCCAGGAAGGGTTGTTTAATAGATTTAGACAAATCAAACTCAATTTTTTCGCCACCCACGGCTAACGATAACTTATGATTTTTAACATCAATAACTGCTCCTGCAGTGGCCAAGAAAGGTCTTCCCAGTATAATAGGAATGTATGGATCTTCATCCATTTCTAGGACAACAAAGTCTGCAGGAACAACAAATTTCCCAACCGTGACAGGTACATTTTCCAATACACCTAGTGGATACTTCACAGAGCGATCAGCAAGTTGCAAAGCTAGTGTTGTAATTTTCAATTCACCCAAGTTTAATTTCTTACACAATGAAAATGGCATAAGATTTACACTAGCTCCCAAATCACAAAAAGCTTTATCAAAGTTATGATTCCTAATCATGCATGGGACTGAAAAACTACCTGGATCTTTGAGTTTAGGTGGTAACCTGTTTTGAATTAGAGCACTACATTCCTCCGTCAATGCCACCGTTACACACTCCTCAATTTTTCTTTTGTTGGTCAATATGTCTTTCAGAAATTTTGAGTACGTGGGCATTTGCTGCAAGGCTTCCGTGAATGGAATGTTAATATACAACTTCCTTAGGACATCAAGAAACTTACCAAATTGTTCATCAAGTTTGGCCTTAATTATCCTCTGGGGAAATGGAATTGGGGGTTCGTATTTTTCCACGCGTGCATGGGTTCTTTGGCTTTCAGGCATCTTTTTCCCTTCAGTAGCAGAGGATGACTCGGGCACGGGCGTGTCAGGAAACACGTCCTGGGCGTGTTGTTCACTGGCAGCTCTCTCGGTGATCGGCACGGGCGTGTTAATCAGCACGTCCTGGGCGTGTTGTTCACTGGCAGGAAATAGCTTTGGGTCTTCCTTAGGCTCATTTACTCTCCTCCCACTTCTCAAGGTAATCGCGTTACAATGCTCCATAGGATTTGTTTCTGGTCTCCCCGAAAATCTCCCCGGTGTTCTTGAAGACGAATCGGCGACCTGCGCAAGTTGATTTTCCAACATTTTAGTATGATTTGCCAAATTATCTATCTTACCTGATAATAGGGAGATTCCTTCGGCTGTCTCAGAATGCTTCCGATTAGATTCCACCATGTGTTGTCGAAAGTCATCATTTTGTTTCGTTTGGCTAGCAATGAAATTTTCCATCATAAGTTCCAGGTTAGACTTCTTTTCTTGCTGAAATCCTCCAGATGCTCCACAATTATTCTGCCCGGATTGATTTTGATTGTTTCTGTAAGAAAAATTTGGTTGGTTCCTCCATCCTGGATTGTAGGTGTTTGAATACGGGTTGTGTTTGGCCTTTGAACAAAATTATTGATCGCTTCAACTTGTTCCACCTGCGCTCCAGTAGGTTGCGTGACCCCTACTTGGCAATTCATGGCCGAATGTCCTGTCACTCCACAAATCTCACAGATGATATTAGAAACAGCGTTAACATTAAAATTTTCAAATTTATAGGTTAATGCATCAACCTTTGCAGCAAGGCTGTCTAAAGCGCTCACCTCATACTTACCTGCCGATCGAACAGGATTCTCTCTCTCTCGCGCCCATTGGTGATGATTCAATGCCACGCTTTCGATAATATCGAACGCCTCCTCTAAGGTTTTGTTCATGAGCGCACCACCTGCAGCAGAGTCTAAAGAGACTTTAGTGGAGTAGGAAATTCCGTTATAGAAAGTATGGATTACGAGCCATTGCTCCAGTCCGTGATGTGGGCATTGCTGAAGTAGTCCCTTAAATCGATCCCAAGCTTCAAAAAGAGATTCTCCATCTTTTTGCACAAAATTTGTGATTTGGCTACGGAGTGAAGCGGTCTTGCTTGGTGGGAAGTACTTGTCTAAAAATCTCTGCTCGAGTTGCTCCCATGTTGTGATACAGTTCGATGGAAGCGAATGTAACCAAGCTCTTGCTCTGTCCCTTAAGGAAAAAGGAAAGAGTCGCAATCTTATCGCATCTGCAGAGGCTCCATTAAATTTGAGAGTTTCACAGAATTCCAGGAACACTTCCAGATGAAGATTTGGATCCTCCGTAGGCGCTCCTCCGAACTGATGTTGTTGGATCATAGACAGTAAAGCAGGCTTCAGTTCAAAGTTGTTTGCTTCAATTGGAGGCCTTCTAATGCTTGATCTCAGGCCTCTTGCACTTGGCGCAGCATAGTCTCTCAACGGCTTGTTCTCTACTTGATTGTTCTCTTCTTGATCAGCCATCTCTCGTTGTTTTTGAAGTCGTCTCAGAGTGTGAAAGGTTCGTTCTATTTCAGGATCAGCTTCAAGAAGTACTCCCTCTCGATCTGACCTAAGCATTCAACGAGAAAGGTACACTTCCAATGCAAGTTAGAGAGCAAAATTGCAAAATTGAAACAGGACAACAACGCAGAAATCTGGATTAATCAAACTGCAATATTCCAATATTGACGTAGTCCCCGGCAACGGCGCCAAAAACTTGATTGGTTATTTCCGCAAGTGCACGGTTTGTCGTCAAGTAATAAAATATCGATCCCACAGGGACTGGGACAAGTACTAGAATTTTACGAGTTTTAATTATCCAGATGAAGGTTCTAATGATAAATTTTCTCTAAATCAAACAATTCAAACGATCGAAAATCAGCGAAAGTATTGAGGGATAAAAGACAATCTTAGGATTACGGTTTCACCACGCTAACTATTATCATGACAGTTCTCCGTTGACGACTGCTTATACCCAGGTCGGTTTCTTTTCTTCGAAGGCAACTTTACCTATCAAGGTTTCCGAAATAGACGATCTTTTTATGCTTTGAAATCCTGTCACTAGATTCCCGCAGACCTATCTAAACGTCTACCAGATTCGTAAGCTGATTCCTAATTTATCGACGGCCTCTTTTGAAGATCACGCCAATGTATCTACTTTAATTCATCTCTAGTCCTATGGCATACGTATGTAGATGACCCTTAATTGCTTTGGATCCTGTCACATGAATCCTGCAAAGCCTATCTAAACAATTACCATTTTCGTAGAAACAAATCAAAGCATCATTCAACAATCAATTCAACCAACAAGGATATGCATAGTCGAGCAAACAGAGTTAATAACAAATCATGAAAATAGTTAGGGCTACTCCCTCCTCCTAAGATTTACACGACTACTCCATAAATCCGGAGAATTTGACAAATAGATGGGAAATAGACATTACAAATCCTCCTTGATGGTGCTTTCCCCTCCAAGTCTCGACAAAAGCAAGTTTTTTTCTGATTTCCGCCGCCCTCCCCGAGTCTTTAGGTCTTCTCCCTTTTATAGAATCTCAGCGGCACGCCCGTGCTGATCGACACGTCCCGGACGTGTTCTCTGCTGCTTCTCGTTCTTCAGTAGCATGCCTTGCCCGTGCTTAACCGGCACGGGCGTGCTCTTCATGTGCCACGGCCGTGCTTAACCAAGACACGGGCGTGTCTTCACGTGCTGAGTGGTTCAACTGGTTTTGTGTATCCTGTCATCAAAATCCAACACAGAGCAGTATCTTCGCCCAAAATATGTTAAACCAAGTAAAAACTATAAAATATGCCTCTAATAAGATAAAAACAAGATGAAATGCATATATATTTCATGCCCCAAAACTATACATGAGTTTCACACATCAGTTTTCAAGAAGAAAACCGACATGGAAGGTAATGTTGTTACCTTTAAGGCTAGATTAGTGGCAAAAGGATATCGTCAGAAGCAAGGAAATGATTATGACGAAACCTATTCGCCAGTAGCTATGCTTAAATCCATTCGGATGCTCCTAGCCATAGCAGCTCATTATGATTATGAGATATGACAAATGGATGTGAAAACAGCTTTCCTTAATGGAAACCTGCTTGAGGATGTATACATGATACAACCTGAAAGTTTCACATCGGTTGATAAAACCAAAGTATGCAAGCTTCGACGATCCATATATGGACTGAAGCAAGCATCTAGGAGTTGGAATATCCGTTTTGATGAGACAATCAAAGAGTTTGATTTCTCACAAAATCCTGACGAACCTTGTGTGTACAAGAAGGTTAGTGGGAGTGTAGTCGTATTCCTAGTATTATATGTCGATGACATCTTACTTATAGGAAACGATATATCAGTTTTACAGACAGTTAAAATTTGGTTGTCCAAAACTTTCTCCATGAAAGACCTGGGAGAAGCAACCTATATCCTTGGGATTAGAATCTATAGAGATAGATCAAAACGGTTGCTTGGTCTTTCGCAGTTTACATATATAGACCGAGTGCTAAAAAGGTTTAGCATGTCAGAGTCCAAGAAAGGTTACCTTCCCATCAGGCATGGGATCAACCTTTCGAAGTCTATGTGTCCGCGCACAGAAGACGAGAGGATTAGCATGAATAAGATTCTCTATGCATCCGCAATAGGATCTATCATGTATGCTATGTTATGTACTAGGCCCGATGTATCATATGCTTTGAGCGTCACAAGCAGATACCAGTCGGATCCAGGAATGGATCATTGGGCGGCTGTTAAAACAATCCTTAAGTACTTAAGAAGAACTAAGGATGTATTTCTAATATATGGAAAGGAGATTTGATAATACGTGGGTATACAGATGCCAGTTTCCAGACAGATAAGGATGACTCCAAATCGCAGTCTGGATACGTATTTACTTTGAATGGAGGCGCAGTAAGTTGGAAAAGTTCCAAACAAGACACTGTAGCGGATTCCACCACGGAAGCGGAATATATCGCAGCTTCGGAAGAAGCAAAGGAAGCAGTCTGGATCAAGAAGTTTGTCTCCGAACTTGCTGTGGTTCCAACCATTGATGAAGCAGTGCCGGTTTACTGCGACAACAATGGAGCTATTGCACAAGCAAAGGAACCAAGGTCTCATCAGCGATCCAAACACGTGCTTCGCCGCTATCATCTGATCAGAGAGATTATAAGTAGGAATGACATACAAATTGAGAGAGTTCCCACTGAAAGGAATATAGCGGATCCTTTAACTAAGGCCTTGCCTCAAAGCAAGTTTGAGGGTCATGTTAGAGCCTGTGGTATTGGATACCGTAGCGATTGGCATTAGGCCAAGTGGGAGTTTGTTAGTGATATGAGAGAAGTGTCCTAAGGCAATCGCCTTATGATTGTAAAACATTTATATTAATAAATGATAATTCACTATTTGAGTATACATGCTTGTGTATTTGATTGGGATCTTAAACTCATCTACTGAATGTCCGCAATACAACTCACAGCATAAGAGAATTTGTGATGAGATCACAACTAGTGATTATCTCTAAATGCGCAAATGTGAAGTATTGAAAATATCCCTAGTCGATGAATTGATAAAAACGGACACTATCAATTCTGTTGAGACTAGCATGGGTTATTCTCTAATCAGCTGATTCTCACTGGCTGGTGACATTGGGATGTCCGGAGATAAACATGGATGCTAGTTAAGGGAACTAGTTCATTGGAGTGACTAGCTGTAAGACTTCATATGGGAATCTATATGTAGATATGTCAATGAAGATCTTACTGCGGCTTAAGTGCGATGTTCCTTTGACTTGCGGTGTTCAAGTCATCTTGGTCATAGAGACTTATACTTTGACATCTTAAGCAAGCATCTCCAAGGAGGTGTGGACCCAGGATGATCGGGTATAAGCCGAAGTGCCCGAAGATGTTTGAACAGCCTACAAAGGATTCACCACTCCTTGCGAGGAGATGTATACCCAGGCCTATCGTCGGATTGTTACTCAAAGCCTCTGGCCAGAGCATATCATGTTTAGAGTGAGAGTCTCTAAAATACATGAGAGTAATTAGAAATCCAAAGGACGAGTAAGACATTACTTGGGCTAGGCGTGACGTAGTCAGCCTAGTGGGGACTGACACCATTGACCGTGTCCTGAACCAAGTGGGTATAAGGTGGTGAAGGGAATGGGGCACGATTCATTAGAGCTGCTGAAGGGTTTCAGAATAATTTCTTCTGAGGTCAAACCGTTGATCTTTCGATTAATTGGGGATCATGATGTACTACTAGGTGCCACTCATGATCGTTCTATAATTAGTTAATTATAGACGGCCAACATAAATCGAAAGCCTATTTAGTCACACGCACTACGAGTAATCCGAGGGATTTAAAACGAGTTGAAAATTGGATTTTTCGATCAAGAGAAATAAGTCGAATCTGAGTTAATCAGAGGCGCAATGGAAACTAAAATGGCTAAGTCTTTTGAAGGCTTTTTGGGCGAATTAAATGAGTTTAATTCGCGATCGGTTCGGGTCGGTTTTGGCCGGCCAAAGAGGGTATTAACCCTCCTTGTGGTGGCCGGCCATTAAAGGGAATTAAATCAATTTATTTAGTTTAATTAATAAGATAAATCAAGCACGATTTATTTTATGAATTATGGATAAATAAATTTGTATAAAGAAATTTATAGAAATTTATTCTTTTATGGAAGATTAAAATAATCCATGAATTGGGTTTATTTTAATTTTATAAAATCAATTATGAATTGATTTTTCCATAATAAGAAAGTTTATAAATTTCTTATAAAATTTATTCTATAATTTAAAGAGAAGAAGAATTTGTTTTATTATAAATTAGTTATAATAAAACTTGTTTTTTAAACGGAATAATTCATAAGAATTTATAGGATAAATTTCTTATGATAATTAGTTAGTTTTATTATAAAGTTAGTTATAATAAAATTCATAAGAAAATTTATAGGATAAATTTCTTATGATAACTAATTTGTTTTATTATAAATTAGTTATAATAAAACTAGGCTTAAAAGGAATAAGCAATAAGAAAATTTATAAGATAAATTTCTTATAACTAATTCCGTTAATTCCGTTAATTCGGTTTAGAGGGAGACTTAGCAAAGGAGTTGCTACTATATAAAGGAACCAAAGGCTAGCCCTTAATTCCAATTCAAGTAATTGAATCATAGAGCTCTCCCTCTCTCTCTTAATCTCTTCTCTTCTCTTCTCCCTCTCCCTCTCTTGCCTAGGGCCGGCGCCCACTTGGAGCCTAGGGCCGGCGCCCACTTGGTGACTTAGGGCCGGTGCAACTCCTCTCTTAGTTGAGGTTGGCGTGAGCTTCAAGAAGAAGAAGGAGAACCCGAACGCGAAGAAGAAGAAGCGGATAGCGATTCCTCTCTTCCCGGAATTTGATTCCGTTACTTCGTTGGTTAGTTTTTCATTATTTTCTCTTATCCTTCTAGTTGTGCCTTCCGAGAATCTAGTAGTTCTCGTCGGCACAAAACTCGTGACTTTGCGAAGTCATCCCGAAGAGAACTCGGCGTGGACGCGAATAGAGGCGAAGCTTCCAAGGGACGCTACCGTTGGATCTCGTCCCTTTCTTCAAGTTACGCGAGGTACTCGGTAAATTAGTTTACTTTTTCGCAAACTTTTATTTTATGATTATGTCGATACACTATAAGGTTGCATGCTAGATACGAAGTTAAAATAATTTAGGAAATTATTTTATGCAAACTCTTCCGCTGCACGTAAAAATTTTAAATTTTACGAACTCGTATCCTTGTCGACATGCACCCGGTCCCAACAGGACAACCAAATTTAATTTATTTTCAAAAGATTCTAAAATGACATGGAGATAACCTAGAGGGATACATTTATTCACTAAAAGAAAAGTGCTAAAAGATATAACATGGTATTTACAAAGGCCATTTATTCATGTTACTCTACTCACGTGTTTATTAGCAAGAACTCATTTTAAAAGTGAAAACATGTAATAAAGGAAAAGGCAAGAAAGATCAAACTCCCTTTTATTTTTGGCGGTCGGAGTCTGTCAAGAAATAGCCTCCACCGTGGTAGTGGAGGAGTCTGGGTGTGTGAAAGAGCTTCTCTCGTTTGTTCAACATTACAGTGCATCGCTCCCCCACACTTGGACTTAACAGCAACCTGTTCAGGTGGACGAAGATTATTTAAATACAAGACCCATTTAAGAGGTAGAGTGTTTTGAATTAAAGTAAAATCTACTCCCTCTTTATTCTTTTTGGGACACATTCCAGGAGGTTTGAGTCTGTTCAGATGAAGCTCCCACTCCAGCAGTCTTCTGGACCCTGCAAAACAATGTAATACCCCTCTCAAGCGTGCAGGGTAAGAAAGAAATGAAATAATATTAGTTTTTGCATAAAATGTATCCAAAAATGCATCACATTCAATAAAATCAATTTTAGGCAACTCAAAGAATTTTTCACAATGAATATCTACCCAAGATGCATCAAGAAACTTATCATAATCAATGAAATCTATTTCAGACATTTCAATGGAATTTTCACAATTATTTCCCACGCTTAACAAATCAAGAAATGTATCGCAGCCAATAAAATCAATTTTTGGAACCTCTAGTGATGTTTCAGAAAAAATAAAAGAAATACTTACCTGATCGCGCTGAAAAATACCTGGAAGTTCCACAATGATAGATGTGTCCATAGCTTCCTCCTGGTCAAGTATAGGTTCCATATCAGGTTCAAGTTCTAGTAGGCACTCTACTGGTACAAGTGATCCTTGGGGCTCTGTGCAATCCCCTACACTTTGAATCTCAACAAAAATAGGTGATCCTTGGGGCTCTGTGCAATCCCCTACACCTAAAATAATCTCTCCAGCTGTAAATGCATCTGAAAATTCCTCAGTCTCGGCAGTAAATACTCTCTCAGCCTCCTCTGAATGAATAGCTCCTCCAGAAAAATCAGATAAAAATCCCTCAGCCTTTTTCTCTATCTGCTCCAGCTCCTCAAGACTGTCCATGCTCATAACGGAGTGATCCTCTCTCGGATGCTTCATAGCATCGAAAAGGCTAAACTGAATAACCGTATCTCCAATCTCCATGGAAAGTGTACCGGCATATACATCAATCTTTGTTGTGGCCGTCTTCAGAAAAGGTCTGCCTAGAATAAGTGGAGAACGGTGTGCAAGATAATCTCCCTCCATATCCAAGATATAAAAATCTGCAGAAAATATTAGCTCCTTTACCTTCACCAAAACATCCTCAATCATACCTGCTGGGCGGGTCTGGCTCCTGTCTGCTAGCTGTATCACCACGCCAGTGGGCTGTAAAGGGCCTATGCCAAGCATATGAAAGACTGACCTGGGCATCACATTTATGGAAGCTCCTAAACCAAGCATAGCATCATGGAATGTAGTGCTCCCTATCTCACAAGAAATAGTAAACATCCCAGGGTCTTCACATTTCTGAGGTAGGGCATGGATGAGCGATGAAACATTTTTCCCAATACTGACCAATTTATTTTCCTTAAGCTTCCTTTTGTTAACACAAAAATCCTTCAAAAACTTAGCATACTTTGGAATTTGTTTGATCATGGTCAACAAAGGTATATTGATCTCTACTTTGCTGAAAAGATCCACTACTTCATTAAATTCCTTAGCCTTCTCCTTCTCCCCTTGTCTTTTGGCATGTGTTCTTTGCTGTGGAAAGGATAAAGGAACCCTAAAATCATCTTCTTTGGCCGGAAGTGGAGAGGCTGAATTCTGCCCTGCTGTCCCATGCGTATTGGCTGCTGTACCTTGTGTCTCAGCACTGATTTCTTCTCCGTTTTCCACCAAAATTGGAGGGTTGCTTGAGGAAGGGGTTGGGCACGGGCTAGGGGTGGAATCAGCTGAATTTGAAGTCGTTTCATGCATGTTCTGAGCTGGAATCGAAGTTGCTGTCTGGTTTTCTAAAAAATCTGTTCTTGGAATCTTTGGAGATGAAGTGACCTTCCCACTCCTCAAATAAATAGCACTCACGTTTCCTTTAGGATTAGGAATAGTTTGGGAAGGGAGTTGACTTAATCCTTGAGCTTGATTTTGATTGATCCCACTAGCCAATTGACCCAATTGCCTTTCAATGTTGTGATTGAGTTGTTGTTGTTGTTGTTGCCAAGCTTGTTGTTGCTGTTGTGTTTGTTGTTGCCAAGCTTGTTGTTGCTGCATCATCTGTTGAAACATATCCTCAACCCTCTGTTGGGGCACATTTCCTCCACTTGAGCTTCCATAGCCTCCTTGGTTAAAATAGCTTCTTGATTGACCTTGAAAACATGGTTGTTGGGGCTGATAGGAGGATGGAAATTGCTGTTGGTAGGGTTGATTAGCGGGCTCACATGCTTGGAAACCTTGCTGGGAGTTGTAGCCTTGAAAATTCTGATTTTGAAACCCTTGATTGTAAGGCTGGAAATTCTGATTCAAGGGCTGTGAGGGCTGAAAATTTTGTTGGTTTTGAGTTTGAAAAGCTGGAAATGATTGAAAACCTTGCTGCCCTTGATGATATTGCTGGAATTGAGGTTCGAATGGCTGGAATTGTTGCTGAAATTGCTGCTGAGTTGGTTGGAAATTAGGCTGAATTGGAGGCTGAAAATTTTGGTTCGACGGTTGAGAAACTTGCTGATTATTCTGAGTTTGATGGGGCTGCTGGAAACTCTATAAAGGCTGCTGTGAGGGCTGCGTTTGAGGGTCTTGTTGGCAAAAAGCATTCCCGTACCTCAAATTCGGATGATTCCTCCAACCGGGGTTGTAAGTAGAGGAATAAGGATTGTTTCTCGCTTGAAATTGTCCTCTTACTAATGCTGCTACTGTCTCATCCTGTTGGAGGGTGGGGCATGAGTCTGAGGTGTGCTCTTGACTAGAGCAAATGCCACACACACTTATCACTTGACTTGACTGTGGAGCTACTGAAGGAGTTGAATTTTGCCTTGCAACAGTTAGTTCAATTTGCTTAACAGCCGATGTGAGCTCCATCAATGCAGTCTTAACCTCCTTCGGATCAGTAGGAACTACCTGAACTTCACCCACTCCTCTGGTGGTCAAGGCTCTGCTTCCAAATTGTTGGGAATTCTCAGCCATATTAGAAATTAGCTCCCTAGCTTGCATTGGCGTTTTGTTCACTAGGGCCCCTCCAGCTGCAGCATTTATCATAACTCTGTCCATCTGCAGCAATCCCTTATAAAAGTACTGAATCAAAAGTTGCTCGCTGATCTGATGCTGGGGGCAACTTGAACACAGCTTGTTGAATCTCTCCCAGTAATCATAGAGTGTCTCACCCACCACTTGCTGAATCCCACAGATGCTTTTTCTAATTATAGCTGTTCTGGAGGCTGGGAAATATTTTTCCAAAAATGCTTTCTTCATGGAGATCCAACTAGACACATGCCCTGTAGGTAGATAATAAAACCAGTCTTTTGTTGCTCCTGTCAGTGTAAAGGGGAAAGCTCTCAGCTTAATATCTTCTTCAGAAATGCCCTAAGGCTTCATAGTAGAGCATACAACATGGAATTCGTACAGGTGTCTGTTTGGATCTTCTCCAGTTAATCCCTGAAACTTTGACAGCAAATTGATGAGTCCAGATCTTAGCTCAAAATTTCCCCCCAGCTCTGGATAAGCTATGCTGGAGTACTGAAATGAAGCATCTGGTGCTGCAAGCTCCTTCATTGTTCTCTGGTGGTCTGCCATGTCACTGCCTGAGTGAGTGAAAATAGTCTGAATAGGAGGGATATCTGTAGTCTCAGAAAGAATGCCCTGGCTCCTCCTGGCTCTAAAAGTCCTCTCAATCTCAGGGTCGATTTCTTCTAAATCACCACCTGAAGACCTGGTCATAAAACAAAACAAATCGCAGTAAAAGTGGATAAAGATGAAACAAATAAAATCAACTCAACAGATATAGAAATAAGCACAAAAATAAATCAAGAATGATATGAAATAAGTGCACAAGCAAAAATCAAACAAATCAACTAGTAATTCTCCGGCAACGGCGCCAAAAATTTGATGGACCCGAGATATGTGTCACGAATGTGGGTCTCAAATTTAAATGTATATGAATGCTGAAAACTCTTTTTGCAATCAAAATATGAAAACGTAGCAAAGGGGCCACAGGTCGTATTTTTCTCGGAGCTAGTTGATATAATTTGATTCTAACTTGGTTAATGTGTCGTTTGTGTTTTTGGGTTTCAAAAATAAATCTGGTTTTTGGTTATGAATTCGGAATGGAAGCACAAGAAAAAGAAAGGAAAACTACACAAATGAATTAAGAGGTAGATGGCAAGTAATAGCTCAATCAAAGGGAAATCAAATCAATCCAAAGGAGCTAAATCGAAATTAAAAAGGGAACTCAATGGATATTAAATGCAATCTTGATGCTAAGCAATTAACTAAGTGCAGAGATGGAAGATTTTTTTGAAACAAACAAGCTTCACACACTTAAAAGCATGCGAAATGCAGAAATTCAACAAGAACTAATTCAACTCAAATTAGCTAGGATTTTGGGAAGCAAACCAATGCAAAGAAATTCAAAAATAGATGAATGCAAACTTATTAAGTTCAAACACAGTCATATCCCACAAAAACAAGTGAAATGCGGATGTAAAAAGGTTTAGATTAGTTGGCACGCAAGAGAGAACTCCTTGTGCCAAAAACTAACACCAAACTTAAGAAATAAGTAAACTTGCAACTCAAATTTTAAGCTGATCGTCTCAATTGGGAAACAAGGCTATTGGGGAAAGAACTAAGCAAGATTCTATAAAGGAATTGAAACTGAAATCAAGACTTGAGAAGCAAAAATTCAGAAATGGAGTAAGCAGAAATTCGGATTTGATGTTCAGAGATTCAGCATATGGCTTGGGTGCAAAACACAAACAAACTCAGATTGATACGCTGATCGAAAAACCAGACAAACTTAGCTGAAATGTCTAGTGTTTACCTAGCAAGAATTCTCCAAACTGCAGCTAGAAATTTCAGAACAGAATTGGGTTTTTGCAGAAATAAAATGGCACAAAAGCTGGGAAGTGGCACGCAAGAAATGGAATTGCAAAGAACTACAATTATGTGCTATTTTAACTAAACACGCTATCTATCTAATGCTAGAGCAGAAATTAACAACTAAGAAACTCAGAAACAACTCAGAAATAGGAAATCTGAGACAATTTCAGAAACTGAAAGGAAAAATCAGAATTAAACTTGGCACGCTATTGAAATTGGCACGCAACGATTTAAGTTACAATTAAACTAGAATTCTAAGCAGTTATCCACTACACACATTCCCTAACTATTAAACTTGAAAAACTACACGCAATAGAAACCAAGCACAATTCAAAACTTAAACTAAGGTAGCTGAAACAAACATCAATAACAGAGTTGCGCAGAAATTAAATTACAGCTAGAACACAATGAAATTAAAATTATCTAAGCTACTCCTCAACCCTTCTCCAACTCAAGAGCTCCTTGGTCGTCAATCAAGGGAGAACCTCGGACCCGCAAGCTCAACAAATCTGGTGAAGATCTGTCTCTGCTACCGAATTAAATCAGCCCCTGCTCAAGCTGAAATTTGCTTCCAATTTCTCAAACTCGCTGTGGTGGCTTGCGATTGTGATTAGGAAATGATCCGAACCATCCAAGGAACCCCTCTGGACAGCTCGAATGCAGTGGAAATGGTGCACAGCTGAGCTCGCTGAAATCGGATGGCAAAACTGCTGAAACCTCACGCAGCCTTGCTATTGAGCAAAACCCAATCTGAAAACTTCACTGAGACTCTATTCACTAACCTAGCCCTTGCTCTGATGATGGATTGAGTGATCACGCCTTCGATTGGATGAAAAAAACTGAAGAACATGATGAAGAACTGAAGAAAACTACTGTTGCGGTGAAGACGCGATGAAGAGGAAGCTGCGGGATTTTTTTGATTAAATACTTAATAATGGACGGCCCAGATTGATTTGAGGAGATCCAACGGCTTATCTTGCTCTGATTTGAGCCAAACTTTGATGATGATGATCTGGGGTCAGGATCTGCCTCGTGGTAGCTCGGATCCTCCAGAGGTGCAACGGATTGTCCAGATCAACTTAGTCTTTGAATGGACGATCTAGAGCCCTCCGAGCTTGATCCAACGGTTGATTTAGCTCTGATTGGGATGAAACTTTCAGATCTTGATCAGAACGCTTGATCAACCCTAACCCTAGCTCGGATTGCTTCAGATGATCCCGGATGGCTCAGATCTAGCCGCTCTTGAATCGGACGGCCCAGATTTAATCATAATCTTGATAATTCGATCCGGGTCACTTTCGACTCAAGTTTGACCCAATATGCCCTATGTCCTTGAACCTTTTATGCCTACAAAAATAGATCAAGAATTTAGAGGCCAAATAATCCAATTTTATGTAAATTTGCAATTAAGTCCAAAACAAAGGTAGGTTCTAAAATCTAGGAAAATTTCACAATTAAGCAACAAAATCATAGGTCAAACATGGATTTTAGCAATTAAAATAATCAATAAAATGATATCTATCACTGTGCGAAGGGAAAGAGCTCTTATAGAGAGGGTTAGTGTTGGTGCCGGAAGCACCAAAGTCAAACATTTGTTTTGATAATGGCAAAGGGTTCAGAAGTTCAGATTTGGTTGTGATCTAACATTGGTTGTGATCTAACAAGCTGATTATGTGTGCAGGAAAGTCCTAGGTACACTAGGCACTAAGTCATGGTTCATTGAATTGGGCACTAAGTCCTGGCCGCGGGCTGGGCAACTAAGTCCTGACCTAAAGTTGGGCAATAAGACTTGGTGAGTGAAGCTGGGCACTAAGACCTGGTAAGTGAAGCTGGGCACTAAGACCTGGTCGAGGACTAGGCACCGAAGACCTGGTGAGTGAAGCTGGGCACTAAAACCTAGTCGAGGACTGGGCACCGAAGACCTGGTGAGTGAAGCTGGGAAAAAATCCAACCGGAGGAGTTGGTTGGCAGAAAAGGTAAATTCTCTCGAGAGGAGTAGGTGAGGGCGCGTTCCCCGTAGGAGGGAACATTAGGCGTCGGTTCGACCTAGGGTTCCATTTGGGAAACCCAAAGCCAGAACAAAGACAACTTAGGTTGTAAATAATGTCTATCATATATTGTATATTTGCTTCTTGTGTTTTGGAACTAACCCTGGTTGCAGGAAACGAAGGGACTGTATTTCTGCAGCTCATGCGCCTTATTGGAAGGAGGCGCCTCACTAGGATATGTGCCTGTAAGGATACAGGCGCCCCAGTGCAAGGCCAAACTGAGACCATCGAAGCAAACTGCTACAAAAGCCTATGGACCAAGTCAAGCTAGGTGCCTGTGTTAACACAAGCGCCCCAATCAGCTCAGGCGCCTCATTGAAGGGGATAAGCGCTGACCGAGCCTACGGATCAGAGTTCGCACAGGAGAGGCCACGTGTCAGGCACCCCCTTCAACATAGGTACCCCCTTCCACTTCGGTCGTCGATAAAACCTTTAATTTCTTACGTGTTGTAACCGCTTTTTCAAATCTATATTTGTACTCAAAACTGAAATCATTTCTACGAATATAGAATTGCCCAACATAAATGGTCAAGGACCGTGGGCCTTGGAGTAGGAGCCGACCGTGACTCCGAACCAAGTAAAACAAATCGTGTTACCAACTTTTCTTTACTACTTCCACTGCGTATTTCTCTTTACTGTTCGAAATTTTTTGATCAATATTCACCCCTCCCTCTATCAATTTACTCGAGCGGGTGGCTCAAACTTGGTGCAACCACCAGTTTGAGATGTTTTTTTCGGATTTACAAATTTTTAAATTCTTTTCGCTCGAATTTTCTCATTAATCGAGGTTGGTGCAACACCACTCGATCTTTTTGCCATATTATTAATTTCGTCCCGTACTACTAATCCAAGACTCAGTCTTGGAACAAGTATTTTGTTATTTGTTTTTCAGTAAATTCTAATGGTCATGCAAGAGGGGTACAACACTGCCAGACCTCCTCTTTTCAGTGGAGAAGACTTCTCCTACTGGAAAAGTAGGATGGAAGTCCACCTGAAAACTCAGGTGGACATGTGGATAAGTGATAAGTATCATTTTGTTGATCATTTTATATGTTTAAATCCGTGTTTGACCTATATTTTACTTGTGTAATTGTGGATTTGGCCTAGGTTTTAGGATTTACACCCTTTTTGGACCTAATTGTAAATCTTGCTATATTTGGGTTGTTTTGTCACTAAATTTTTGATCTACTTTTGTAGGCTTGGAAGGATTATGGACCTAGGTCATGTTGGGTCAAAGTCGAGTCAAAAGTGGACTAGATCAAGTAATCAAGCTCCAATTCATTTGGACCGTCCGATGCAAGAACGGTTAGATCTAGACCATCTGAGAACTTTTGATCAATCTGAGCTGGGGTTAAGTCTAATCAAGTGATCAGATCAAGATCTGAGAGTTTCAACTCAATCGGAGATCATCTAGCCGTTGGATCACATTCAGAGAGATCTAGACCACCCATTCAAATATCAGTTTGATCTGAGCCATCCATTGGAGATCTGGCAGATCCGAGCTACCACGAGGTTGATCTTGACCTCTGATCGAGATCTGGAAATTTTGAATCAAATCGGACAAAGATCCACCGTTGGATGAAGCGGGATTAATCTCAGCCGTCCAAATTAAATGGTTTAAGTTTAAATGGGAATTCCCTCGGCAGATCTTGGCGTCGCGACCTCACTTCTCCCTTTCGTTCTTCAGCTCGTTCTCTTTGAATTTTGCATCGTTTTCTTTCAAATTTCTTCCATCAGAGGCGTGGCCGACTCGATCAGCTTCTTGAATCAAGATTTGGATCTTTGGAAGAGTGATTCAATGGCGATTTAGCTCGGAATTGTGCTAGAAGCAGAGCTGTGCGAGGGTTTCGGCAGAGCTGCGATTTGAGCTCTTGGATCTCAACCGCGTCCATTTCTTCCCGTCTGAACCATCTGTAGGGGTTCTAGGATGAGTTCAGATAACTTCCAAATCATCACCGCATCTTTCTACATCGAGATCTAAGAGTTTGAAGTGGAATTTTCCAACTGTGAGCAGTTTCGAGCAGATCTGAAATTGGAGTTTATTTTCCATTGATTTGCGAGTTTAAGGGGTTCTTGGCTTGCCTTTGTGTGACGAACAAGGTGGTCTTGAATCAAGGAAGGATCGAGGCTTAGTTTCTTATCGCATTTCCTTTTGTTTTAGTTGTAATTCCAATTCTGCATTCAATCTTGTTTTTGCACTTGTATCAGCTATGCCACTTTCAGTTTCTGAATTGTTTTTCCTTAATTAGGTCTTAATACTGCAATACAATCAGATAGGAAGTTTGTTTAGTTAACAATAGCTGCAATTTCAGTTCAATTCTAGTTTTAATTTGTGTGTATCAGTTGTTCAATTGATGTATCAATGTTTGTTCTGAAATCTGCCTTGTTTCTGATTTCGTATCAGTTGCTGCTGTTTCTTTTCTGTTTCTTAATAGTTCCTGTCTTAATTAGAGTCTAAGTTCAGCATTCTTATTAGCTAGTTTGTTTGTGTAATGAACAATTCAAGTTAGGTCAGTTTGATCCGTTTCGAATCATGTCTGAAATTCTGCTCAAACTGCACTCAAATTCTGCCCCTGCGCATCAAGTTTCTATTCAGTTTATCACTTCTGTTTGCTTGAATTTCATTTAGTTCTCTGAATTGAGTTTGAATCTTAGTTTGCATCTAAATTTACATTACAATTTGTTTCTATTACAGTGAATCCAGTTCCAATCATGCGTGCCAATTTCAGATCATGTATCAAGTTCATTTCTGCACTTTGATTCCACTTTCTGCAAATTTTTCAGTGTCAATTTCTGTCTTTTTTTAGTTGTAGCTTCAGAATTTCAAGTCAAGTAAACCTTAATTCCTCTATTTCTTGTCTGCTCAATAGATGATGCATTCATATCTAGTTTCCTTTGTTAAGTTGGTACTGCTTTTGTAGTGTTCCCTGCAAATTTGTGAGTTTTCTGCATTTTCCTAATTCTACTAGTTTTGTACTGCAATTCTGAAGTTTTCTTCCTTGAGTTCGGTGACTTAGATCCCTGATAGCTCAGCTTTCCAAGCTGAGTTGATCAGCTAATTTTTGCAGTAAATATCAAATTTTGGCACATAGTTCTTGTATCCCTTGTGTATCAAGTTCATAGTTTCAATTGTTTCAAGTTAGGTTTCGGTTTTG
Source organism: Boesenbergia rotunda (assembly GCA_024364735.1). NCBI lineage: Eukaryota > Viridiplantae > Streptophyta > Magnoliopsida > Zingiberales > Zingiberaceae > Boesenbergia > Boesenbergia rotunda. The sequence goes on from JAGFNQ010004686.1 coordinate 20,273, forward strand.
AATGGTAGTACCTTAAGCTCAATAAAATCTGTAATGTCCTCTTGCAAACTGAATTCATGATTGATTTCCAAATTAAGTCAAGATTCATTGTTTGAGTTTGTTGTTCGATCGTTAAGCTCATCAATTGCCTTGCCTAGCTAAGTTTTCTTTCTTTTAATTGTGTTTTCATTTCCTCTTATAAATCAAACCCAAGGTTAATTTGAAACCCAAAAACATTGACGACACATAAACGCAAGCTCTAATCACACAATTTGAACTAGCCCTGAGAAAAAAATACGACCTGTGGCCCCTATATTACATGTTCATATTTTTTATTGTAAAAGGGTTTCCAGCATTTCATTCATTTATAAATATCTAAATTTGAGACCCACATTCGTGACAGTCATTTTGGGTCCATCAATAAGCATCCAGTCAGGGCTGGAAATTCCCAAGAACGCACAAGGTGTGGCGCAACATTATACTGAATGGGACGCCTCGATAAAGAAGAAAATCGAGGCCGATGGAAAGGCAACCCAAACGTTGCAATGCAGCTTAACCAAGGAGGAACTGAACCGGGTGGGACCCTTCAAGAGCGCAAAGGAGCTTTGGAACAAGCTAATCAAGCTGCATGAAGGCACTTCCGACACAAGGATCAGTAAAAGAGATCTGTTGCTGAACAAACTCTATACAATCAAGATTCACGACGGTAAGACTGCGGCCCAACTCCATGCCAGAATTCAAGAACTGATGAATGGGCTGCACATGATAGGCCACAAGGTTGAAAACCTTGACCTGATCAGGTATACGCTTAACTCTTTTCCGAGAAACTCACTGTGGGCGTCTATGGTAGATGCCTACAATGTTTCAAGGAACCTATCTGAAATTAAATTAGACGAACTCTTTTCTGAATTAGAACTGCACAAACATACTAACACTACCTTGATCAAGAAAGGTATAGCTTTCGTTGCAAGTAAATCTCAAGGCAAAGCACCAAAGAAGAAGACTCAACCAGCACCCGAGTCTGACTCATACTCGGATTCAAAAGATAGTGAAGGGGATCGACCCAAGTTGGTTCGGCTAGCTAGGGACTACTACAAAGAACTAAAGCACCAAACGAACAAAAAGAAAGCAAGCCGAAGAAAGGAAGATCCATCAGAACCTTCAACAAACTCGAAGAGCAAGACCAACGTTACCTGCTATGAGTGCAACAAAAAGGGACATTTCAAGTCAGAGTGCCCCATTCTGAAGGAGACCAAGAAGGCGCGAAGAAAGAAGGCTCTCCAAGCCACCTGGGACGAATCCTCTTCCGAAGAAGAAGAAGAAGTCCCACACGCAAATCTCCTTGCCCTAACCACCTCGAAAGATGTCGACTTTGGATCAGAGTCGAAACCAGACGACGGAAGACTTACAATCTCAGAGAATAAGCAAATTACGGTAAGAGGTTACTCTGAATATGAATTGTCAAAGTTAATTTCTTATCTCTCTCGTAACTTAGCGAAATCCAAGATCCGGGCCGAGTCCCTCCGTCAGGAAGTAAAACGCCTGAAAGTGGGAGCCGACTCGAGGTCCTTGACTGAGCAAATTCAAGAAGGAAACTCAACTCAAGTTAAAAAACTTGAGGAAGAGAATTCTTTCTTGAAAACTCAAGTCAAGGAGCTCAGAGTAGCCTTAGAACAGTTCACTTCGGGTTCCAAGGGTCTTGACATGATCCTTGGAAAGCAGAAGTCCGTTCTTAACCGATCCGGACTTGGATATCGAACTAAGTCGAGACAACATGCATATTATTCTGTGTTGAACCAATCTGGAACTCAAGTCCAAGCATGGGTCCCCAAGCTATGTTTAAGTAAACAAGCTGGACCAAACCAGTATTGGATCCCCAAGAACAAGATTCACATCTTGCCTAACCTTTATAGAGGCTATAGTCCAGGGGGAGCCAATATAATGACGATATTTATAATTAAATTAAATTATTTTATTTTCTTGATTGCTTGCTTATTTTCTTTTGTAATTTTAATTATCATGCTTACACTTAGGATTGGTTACACTAAGGACAAAAGATTCAATTGAAATTTGTACAACATAGTATTGGGTGGAGGTGAGATGATAGTACGTTAGGGAAGCCCTTCTAATAAGGTCAAGTATATTCTAATTGGTCTGTTTAGTCTGGTGGAACTAGCCGAAGCTACCGATCCAAGATCCAAACTAGTTAAACCAAAATCTTTCAAGAAGTAACTTGAAGATGAATTTTCAGTAAAAGGCTTTGTCAAGGAAAGGGTTGTTGCTCCAATAAGGCTACGACCAAAGAAGGACTTGTGCCTCACCAAGACATGGAAGCCAATTACTGAAAATCATATTCACTTTACTTCTTGTTAAATTTGAATCTAACACAAATTTCAATTAATCTTAGATTCAACACATTTTCAAAATCAATACACTTAAACTTTATAAAAAGTTTCAAAATTAATTAAATGTCTTCAAAATTAACCATGTTTTTTGTAAAAATTAAAATCAACATTTTTGAAAACCTATCTCACAAAACCCATAAGGTTAACGTGATTGATAACACTAGACTGGGTGAGACAGACTAGGTTGTGAAAATCAATTCTAAGCTATCCCTAACTCTAATTGGATCAAAATCATTAAATACTTTATGTGTAGGAACATAAAGATTTGGACCAATGGATGTTGGATAGTGGATGCTCCAGACACATGACTGGAGACAAATTGAAATTCACCAAAATCAAGTCCAAGAACCTTGGCTCAGTAGCATTTGGCAACAATGCTACACTCAAAGTCATTGAATCAATTAGAATGTTGTTAGCCTTTGTAGCCCATAGAGGATTCAAGCTATACCAAATGGACGTTAAGTCAGCCTTTTTAAATGGGTTTATCAAAGAAGAAGTTTATGTAGGACAACCCCCAGAATTTGAGGACCTAGAAAAACCTGAGTATGTTTTTAAACTTAGAAAAGTACTTTATGGAATAAGCACCTAGGGCATGGTATGAACGCTTATCAACTTATCTAATTTCTAAGGAGTTTAACCAAGGTCAAATTGACTCCACCCTTTTTGTTAAAACCTTAGAAAATGATATTTTTATTGCCCAAATTTATGTTGATGATATAATTTTTGGATCCACCAACTCTAACTTTCTAAAAGAATTTGTAAAAATAATGGAAAGTGAGTTCGAAATGAGCTTGGTAGGTGAGCTCATCTTTTTCTTAGGATTACAAATTAAATAGACTAGAGATGGTAATTATGTTCACCATTCCAAGTATGCTAAAGAGTTAATAAAGAAATTTAAAATGGATAACTCCAAAAGCTTAAGTACTCCTATGGCTATAAATGTCAAAATAGATAATGACCCTAAAAGTAAGTTTGTAGATCTTAAGCTATACCAATGTATGATTGGTAATCTACTTTACTTGACCGCCAACAGACCTGATATCTTATTTTCTGTAGGAATGTGTGCTAGGTACCAAACTTGTGCTAAGGAATCCCACTTAGCAGCCCTAAAAAGAGTACTTAGGTACATTAAGGGTACCCTAAATGTAGGGATTTGGTATCCTAGGACTTCCACTTTTGAATTGTCAGGATATTCTGACTCTGACTATACTGGGTGCAAATTAGATAGAAAAAGTACAAGTGGAAGTTGCTAACTATTAGGACATAGCCTAGTCAGTTGGTGTAGCAGAAAGCAACACTGCGTAGCACTGCCCATAATAGAAGCAGAATATGTTGCCCTAAGAGAATGTGTAGCACAAATTCTGTGGATGATGCACACTCTTAAGGACTTCCAGCTTGACTACACCCAAACCCAAGTCTACATTGATAACATTAGTTCAATCAACTTGACTAAAAACCCAATTCAACATTCCCGAACAAAATATATAGAACTAAAACATCATTTTGTAAGGGATCATGTAGCCAGGGGTGAAATAGTACTCGAACATGTGGACTCAAAATCCAACTTAGCTGATATCTTTACCAAACCCTTACCTGAGTTTGAGTTTAGCTCACTAAGAAGGCAGCTAGGGTTGTGCTTAGTAGAGTAGGATTGATCTATATTGTCTTCTTAAAAACTTTTCCTATTTTTTTCTTAATTTTTTCTTGAAAGTTATCAAGTTTATCATTTTATCAAGTTTTTGAAAGTTAAAATGATTTTCCGACTTAGTTTTATTTCAAAAACTACCCCTTCAAAATTAGGACTTTTTCGCAAATGGACTTAGCTTAGGCCCTAACCCTAGAACTGCACGCACCTATAAATATAGAAGCCACCATCTCAAAAGCACCTTAGGGTACTTTTAATTGATAACCTAGACTGGATTGAGATGCTTAGATCTATGCCTTGATTTAAGATGCTTTAAGTCAGTGCATCTGTAGTAATTGGGGCAATAAATACAAGTTGAACAACAATCAGATTAAGTGTCAAGCTTAGAAAATCTAATTTGATTAGATCACTTAACTTAACTAACCCTAGCGAAAGCTACTGTTTATGACAGTTAGCAAGTAGCTAATATGGTTAGATAGGACCCGATCGAACAAGATTGGTTTAATTTTGTAACGCCCCAAAATTTCCATTTTTAGTTCTTAAAGTCCTTAGAATTATTTAGAAATGGTTTAGAAATATTCTAGATATTTTTAGGAATTTTTAGAGTATTTTTATGGAATTTTCCGAGTCCGTTTGGTATTTTTGGAAAAAGAAAAAGAAAAAGGAAAAAGAAAACCAAAAATGGAAAAATCTAATTAAGGGCAGCCGGAGATCGAACCTGCGACCACCACGAGACCAAGGGAGCGCGCGGCCAGCTGGGCTAGGTATCAAGCACAGAAAAGGAAAGAAGGACAAATACTTAAGCTGTAGTTAAGTTAATCCGACCCTTAAGTATAAATAGCTAATTAAAGGGAGAAGTTTTATTTTCTCTCAAACCCTCTCCTTCCCCTAACCTGCGCCGACCCCTCCTCTCCCTCTCCTCTCTTGGGCGACACCAACACCAAGCCAAGAGAGCCGGCCGAGACCCTTTCTCTAAGAGATAATACTATATTCGAGATCCCCGCGACGAGAGGAACGCGTAGACGTGAAGAATTCTTCGAGATCTCGAGTTTCTCCCGAGTCCTAGACCTCAATCTTGGTTGTAAGTCCAAGATATCAATGTAAGTACTGCTCACCTGCAGTAAGAGGCGGTTTTACCGCGAGAATTTCCTTTAAAAGTTTTTAAAAGAGAATTTTTCCTTTTTGCTTTAGCTTTTGCATGTGATCTTAGTTTCTTATATGCTTGTATATGTTTGATAAGCACCCTATGTGAGTTTAGGGCCAAGAAAGTTATGAGAAAAGAAAAGAAGATAAAGATAAGAAAAGAAAAGGCCAAGGCCTTAAGAAAAATCCCCAAAAGTCAAGACTTAGGGATTTTAGCACGCAAGGTGCTCCAGAAAATGCCAAGGCATTTACAGATAAGAAAGAAAAGAAAGAAAAGCTATTTTATTTTATAAGGCCAGTACCCGGCGTCCAAGGGCGTCGTTAAAGAAATCCAGGTGTCCAATTCCAAGGTCTTGGCCCTGGTAGACCAAGGTCTGCTCTATTAGGATTGGTGGCTCGCTACCCCAACCTTTTAGGGAACGCGCATGAGATGGTACTTACGTCTTCAGTGGATCCAAGTGATTATTATTTTCAAGTATATGCTTTAGCAAAGTTTTCGAAAGTTTCAGAAAGATTTCAAAAGTTAAAGAATAGCTAAAGTTTCAAGTTGAGCCAAGAAAAGTAGATTGAGATTATTTATTGCTTGAGTATGCATGTTTGAGTTACACATGTTCTTAGATTTCTTTCAAGCATATTAGTATCTCATATGATTTCCATATTGTTCTAGAAGCATGTTTGCATATTTCGAGTTTTTGTGAGCTAGATAGTACTTACTAAGCTTTTGCTTATAGATGCATTTCCTCTTATTGCAGATAAAGGTAAAGGCAAGCAATTCTGAAGGAAGGCGACGAGGCGGTGCTGAGCAAAGTGTGTGTGGTGGCTGATTATGGAGAGATCTTTGAGACGAGACTATTTAGTTATTTGAATTGCAATGTTTAAGTTTATTCAAATTTCAAGTTCTTGCTTATGGAGATTATAGAGTATTTGAGTTTTGGATAGTTTTACATGCTCAATTGCTTAGAGTAAAGATTCCATGTCATTTCATTTAGCTTATATACTTTTATGATTGCATTGGATAAGTAGAAAAGTGAGTAGTTAGAAATATTGATACTTTGTTAGAGAAAAAGGTGTTTGTGCCAGATAGTATCAATTTCCTTTCGAATCAAGTTTTATTTCTTAAGTATGTCTAGAAAAGTTGCTTTCTCATTCCATAATGCCTTAGTGATGTTATAGAACTTTGTATGATGAGTTTAAATGGTTAGAAGTCAAGATTGGTACAAACTCTATTGTTAAAGTTTATATAAACTTGTGTAGTTTGTTTTATTCCATAAAAGTCCTAAATTCAAGTTATGAATTCGTTTGAATGGCTAAATCATTTAGGAAACTGATATGGAGTATAGAAATGATGTCGTAGTTTGATATGGCTCGAAATTGAAGGAATGGTGGCCTTGGACAGCAAGGGCGAAATCTGTAAAACAGATTACAGCCGTATCAGTCGACTGCCACGTCATCAGTCGACTGATACAGGCTGTTTAAGAGGGGTAAGGTTGTTTTCGATGGGTATTGGCTATGGGATTGAGAAGAGAGTATGACATGGTATTATTATACATGATTGCTTAAATTAGAACATAATTGTTAGATGAATTTTAAAGTTTAAAAAAAAAAAGATTTCCGTAATTTTTCTTTAGTCATGTATAGAAGTCAAGAAGTAGAGATAAGTAACGATCCGTCTAAGGTAAAGAGAAGGCGGGTCGCTACAGTTGGTATCAGAGCAGGTCCCATTCTCCAGCATCACACACACATCAGCATCAACCTTGCCGTCTTCAAGTAAGAAAGCTTTAAGTTTCAGTTTTTTTATTGCTCCTTTATTTAATTGCAGTATAGAGAAATGCTTAAGTACTACTCACATGTGCATAGAACAAGGAAGCATGTTTAATCCCTTAGTATCACGGAATCATGTTTAATCCCTAGAATGGATATCAGATTTCTAAGTAAGAAGACAAGTTTATACCTAGAGATGTAGTAGTGATTTCTTGTTCCTTATGCATTATTAGATGGCAAGAAGAGGCCGAGCTCCTAATGCTAATAACAGAACTCCAGTTCAGATAACAGTGAGCCTGGCACAGAACAGCCAAACCTGATGGCAGTCATTGCTCAAATGCAAGCTCAGATTACAGAACAACAGAAGACCATCGCCACACTGATGGCGAATCAGCACCCAGTGCCCCCTACACCACCCACAGCAGGAGTGGGAACTCCAGTGGTGGCTGAAGTTCCACCAGTCCACAGGAGACCCCTGCCGTGAACCGAAGACAAGAAGCATACCTCGTCCAGTGGCAGAGGCTGAAACCGAAAGCTTCTCAGGCACGACTGAGCCCTGGGATGCCCAGGCTTGGTTCAAGACTTTAGAGAGCACGATGGAGCTTCTTGACTGGCCAGAGGTTGAGAAGGTCAAATGTGCCTCCTTCTGCCTAACTGGAGATGCTCGTATGTGGTGGGAGCGAGTCAAGAGTAAGAAGATAGTCAACCAGATGAGCTGGGCAGATTTTGAGCACGAGTTCTATGAGGAATTCTTCCACATGAAGGTTACCAACAAGCACTTCGAGGACTTTATGGAGTTCAGACAGGGTAGCCTACCAGTGGGAGAAGCAGTTGCAAAGTTCAACAGACTAGCTCGCCTCTGCCCAGAGCTAGTCAGCACAGAGAAGGAGCGAGTCAGACTGATGCTTCGCATGCTGAACCCGGAGATAGCACTCAACGTGAACAA
>JAGFNQ010004686.1:28176-50116 GCA_024364735.1 Boesenbergia rotunda
TCCAAGATTTCATCCATTAGCTCAAACCCTAAGTTTAACAATCAAATTTAATTTATTTCAAAAGACTCTAAAATGACAATAAGTTAACCTAGAGGGATACATTTATTCCTAATCATGCAAGAAAAAGTGGTAAAATAAAAGACATGGTATTTACAATATTTTATTCATGTCATGTTTCCTAAGAATTTATTATCCACTACTTACTTTAAAACAAAGAAACATTTATTCCTAGCAACATGAAAACGATATGTACAATAAATGGTAGAGAAGTGAACTCCCTTAAGTTGGGTAGATAGCTTCGTTCATGTTCAACCCATCCACCTCTAGCTCTTTAGCTCTTTCGAAGTACCTTTGAGCCGGTGGCCATTAACTTTCCAAATAACCCGTTAGATGCATCTTGAATTTCCACAACACCATAGAGAAAAATATTGGTTACAATAAATGGATCATCCACCTTGACCTTAATTTACCTTTATCAATTTGAGCCTTGATTTGCACAATAACACCTTGTCACCAACTTTAAAATCTTTCTACAATGTGCTTGTCATGGAAGTTCTTTGTCTTCTCCTTGTAGATCTTGAATTTTCAAATGCTTCTAGCCGAATTTCTTCAAGTTCTTGGAGTTGCAATTTTCTCTCTTCCCCGCCTTCGTAGCATCAAAATTACAAGCTTTCACCGCCCAATATGCCTTGTGCTCTATTTCCACGGGGAGGTGACAAGCCTTACCATAAACCAAGCGATAGGGTGGCATGCCAATCGGTGTCTTGTATGATGTTCTGTAGGCCAGAGTGCGTCATCTAGCCTCTTGCTCCAGTCTTTTCTAGTGGGCCCAACTGTCTTCTCTAAGATGGATTTGATCTCTCTGTTGGAAATCTCAGCCTGTCCATTTGTTTGGGATGATAGGATATAGAGATTTTATGAACCACCCCATATTGCTAAGCATCGCCTTCATGTGTTTGTTGCAAAAATGAGATCCTTGGTCACTGATTATTGCTCTTGGAATTCCAAACCTGCAGAAAATGTGTGACCTAACAAAACTACAAACAACAGAAGAATCATCAGTCCTGGAGGGAATGACCTCCACCCATTTCGAAACATAATCCACAGCAAGTAAAATATACAGATAACCATAAGATGCAGGAAAAGGTCCCATAAAAATCTATCCCTCAAACATCAAAAATCTCACAGTAAAGCATAGTGTTTTGGGGCATCTCATGTCTCGCTCCTATGTTCCCAGTTCGCTGACATCTATCACAATTTTTATAAAAAACATGTGAATCATGAAAAAGGGTGGGCCAGTATAATCCACACTCTAATACTTTCCTGGCAGTCCTCTGGGGTCCAAATGCCCCCCCACAAGCTGATGAATGACAAAAAGTAAGGACAGAAGAAAACTCATGATCGGGTATGCATCTCCTAATTATTTGGTCATTACAAAATTTCCACAAATAAGGATCATCCCACACATAAAAACTTTGCATCACTTTTTAATTTATCTTTTTGAGCCTTAGAAAATTGAGTGGAAATACATGTGCAACAAGAAAGTTAACTAGGTCTGCATACCAAGGTGTCTCACCATGCACTGAAATCAAGTGCTCATCTCTGAAATCATCATCAATGATGGTAGGAGATCTATCTCCTTCAAGTCTGCTCAAATGATCTACAACTAAGTTCTTTTCCACTTCTATCTTTGATTTCCAGGTCGAATTCTTGGAGTAGGAGCATCCATCTGATCAATCTAGGTTTTGCATCAGGCTTTTTCAACAAATATTTGAGAGCTGCATGATCAGAAAAAATAATCACATGTGAGCATAATAAGTAAGATCTGAATCTATCTAAAGCAAAAACAATGGCAAGAAGCTCCTTTTTCGTCGTGGTGTAGTTGGCTTGGGCGGCATCTAGGGTTTTTGAGGCGTAGCAAATGACATGTGGTGCTCCATCTACCCTCTGTGCTAAAACAGCTCCCACTGCAAAATTAGAAGCATCACACATTAATTCAAATGGTAGAGTCCAGTCAGGTGATGTAATAATAGGGGCTGAGGTAAGAGCCTCCCTGAGTCTATGAATAGCTTCTTTGCATTTTTCATCAAAGTAAAACTCAACATCCTTCTGCAATAGTCGTGTCAAGGGTCTAGCAATCAAGCTGAAATCTCTAATAAATCTGCGGTAAGATCCTGCATGTCCAAGAAAAGCACGAATATCCCGTATGCATACGGGGTAAGATAAAGAAGAAATAACACTGATTTTAGTAGGATCTACCTCAATACCTTTCCGAGAGACTATATGTCCAAGTACAATCCCGTGCTCTACCATAAAGTGGCATTTCTCAAAATTAAGAACAAGGTTAGTTTCAATGCAACGATATAAAACCCTAGACAAGTTATTCAAACATGAATCAAAAGACGTGCCATAAACTGAAAAATCATCCATGAATACTTCCATACAGTCCTCTAGCAACTCACCGAATATACTTACCATGCATCTCTGAAATGTACCGGGTGCGTTGCAGAGTCCAAAGGGCATACGTCTAAGGCAAAAGTGCCAAAAGGACAAGTGAAGGTGGTCTTCTCCTGGTCCTCTGGATCTATGCAAATCTGAAAATAGCCTGAAAATCCGTCTAGGAAACAATAATGCGACTTCCCTGCCAGTCTCTCAAGCATCTGATCAATGAAGGGTAGAGGGAAGTGATCTTTCCTTGTGACCTTGTTGAGCTTCCTGTAATCAATGCAGACTCTCCAGGAATTTTTGACTCTGGTGGGCACTAGTTCATTGCTTTCATCCGCCACCACGGTCACTCCAGATTTCTTGGGCACCACGTGAATAGGACTAACCCACTGACTGTCAGAAATAGGGTAAATAATACCTGCCTGTAGAAGTCGAGTCACCTCTTTCTTTACAACATCCAAAATAAGTGGGTTGAGTCTCCTTTGTGGTTGTCTCACAGGTTTAATATTATCTTCCAAAAATATCCTGTGCATGCAGATAGCTGGGCTAATACCTGGTATATCTGATAAAGTCCACCCAATTGCCTTCATATAGTGCCTCAGGACTTGCAATAATTTTTCTTCTTGTTCTGACTCCAAATGCTGTGCAATAATCACAGGAAAAGTCTGCTCCTCTCCTAGGTATGCATACTTCAAATGGCCTGGTAATGGCTTCAGTTCACTCTGGTCTTCTTTAGTAGAATTAAGTGATCCTTGGGGCTCTGTGCAATCCCCTACACTTTGAATATCAAGAAAAATAGGTGATCCTTGGGGCTCTGTGCAATCCCCTACACCTATAAAAACCTCTCCAGCTGGAAATGCATCTGAAATGTCTTCTGAAAAATCCTCAGTCTCAGCAGTAAGCACTCTCTCAGCCTCCTCTGAATCAATAGCTCCTCCAGAAAAATACTCCAGAAATCCCTCAGCCTCTAACTCTGTCTGCTCCAACACCTCAAGAATGTCCATGCTCATGATGGAGTGGTCCTCTCTCGGATGCTTCATAGCATCAAAAAGGCTAAACTGAACAACCGTGTCTCCTATCTCCATAGAAAGTGTACCAGCATATACATCAATCTTGGTTCTAGCAGTCTTCAGAAAAGGTCTGCCTAAAATAAGTGGAGAATGGTGTGCCAAATAGTCTCCCTCCATATCCAAAATATAGAAATCTGCAGGAAATATTAGCTCCTTTACCTTAACCAAAACATCTTCTTCAATCATACCTGCTGGGTGGGTCTGACTCCTGTCTGCTAGCTGTATCACCACACCAGTGGGCTGTAAAGGGCCTATGCCAAGCATCTGAAATACTGACCTGGGCATCATATTTATGGAAGCTCCTAAATCAAGCATAGCATCATGGAATATGGTGCTCCCTATCTCACAAGAAACAGTAAATACCCCTGGGTCTTCACACTTCTGAGGAATGGTGTGGATAAGTGCTGAGATATTCTTTCCAATGCTGACTAACTCATTTTCCTTAAGTTCTTTTTGTGAACACAAAGATCTTTCAAAAACTTAGCATACTTTAGAATTTGCTTGATCATGGTCAACAAAGGTACATTGATCTCTACCTTACTAAAAAGTTCCACTAACTCATTAAATTCCTTAGCCTTCTCCTCCTCCACTTGCTTTTTGGCTAGTGTCTTCCGCTGTGGAAAGGGTAAGGGAACCCTAAAATCATCTTCTTTGGCTGGAGGTGGAGAAGCTGAAATTTCAGTTGCTGTCCCCTGCGAAGTGGCTGCTGTCCCTTGCGTCTCGGCACTGATTTCTTCTCCGTTTTCCACCAAATTTGGAGGGTTACTTGAGGAAAGGGTTGGGAACGGGCTAGGGGTGGAATCAGCTAAATTTGAACTCATTTCATGGCTGTTTTAGGCTGGACTTGAAGTTGATGTCCGATTTTTTGAAAAATCTGCTCTTGGACTCCTTGGAGATGAAGTGACCTTCCCACTCCTCAAAGTTATAGCACTCACATTTCCTTTAGGATTAGGAACAGTTTGGGAAGGGAGTTGACTTGATCCTTGAGCTTGATTTTGATTAATTCCACTAGCCAAATGTCCTATTTGCCTCTCAACGTGTTGATTGTGTTGTTGTTGTTTTTGTTGTTGTTGTAAAACTTATTGTATTTGTTGTTGCCAAGCTTGTTGTTGCTGCATCATCTGTTGAAACATATCCTCAACCCTCTGTTGGGGCACATTTCCTCCACTTGAACTTCCATAGCCTCCTTGGTTAGCATATTGCCTTGACTGATTTTGAAAAGATGAAGTAGGCTGAAATTGTGGAACATAGGGTTGTTGGGGCTGATAGGAGGGTGGAATTTGCTGTTGATAGGGCTGATTAGAGGGCTGAGTTACTTGGAAACCTTGCTGGGAGTTGTAGCCTTGAAAGTTCTGATTTTGAAGTGGAAAATTCTGATTTTGAAACCCTTGATTGTAGGGCTGTGAAATCTGGTTATAGGGCTGGGAAGGCTGAAAATTTTGTTGGTTTTGAGTTTGGAAATCTGGAAATGATTGAAAACCTTGCTGCCCTTGATGATATTGCTGGAATTGAGGTTCGAATTGCTGAAATTGTTGCTGAGTTGGTTGGAAATTAGGCTGAATTGGAGGCTGAAAATTTTGATTCGACGGCTGAAAAACTTACTGATTATTCTGAGTTTGCTGGGGCTGCTGGAAATTCTGTAGAGGCTGCTGTGAGGGCTGCGTTTGAGGGTTTTGTTGGCAGAAAGCATTCCCGTATCTCAAATTTGGATGATTCCTCCAACCTGGGTTATAAGTAGAGGAATAAGGATTGTTTCTTGCTTGAAATTGTCCTCTTACCAATGCGGCTACTGTCTCGTCTTGTTGGAGGGTGGGGCATGAGTCTGAGGTGTGCTCTTGACTAGAGCAAATGCCACACACACTGATCATTTGACTTGACTGTGGAGGTACAGAAAGATTTGAGCCTTGATTTGCATTATTAACCTTCAATTCTTTAATAAGTGATGTGATCTCTACCAATGAATTCCTTATCTCTTTCTGATCAGTAGGAACTATCTGAACTTCACCCACTCCTCTAGTAGTCAAGGCTCTGCTTCCAAATTGTTGGGAATTCTCAGCCATATTAGAAATTAGCTCCCTAGCTTGCATTGGCGTTCTGTTCACTAGGGCCCCTCCAGCTGCAGCATCTATCATAACTCTGTCCATCTGCAGCAATCCCTCATAAAAGTATTGAATCAAAAGTTGCTCACTAATCTGATGTTGGAGGCAACTTGAACACAGCTTGTTAAATCTCTCCCAGTAATCATATAGTGTCTCACCTACCACTTGCTGAGTCCCACAGATGCTTTTTCTGATTATAGCTGTTCTGGAGGCTGGGAAATATTTTTCCAAAAATGCTTTCTTCATCGCGATCCAACTAGACACATGCCCCGTGGGTAGATAGTAAAACCAGTCTTTTGCTGCTCCTGTCAGTGTGAAGGGAAAAGCTCTCAGCTTGATATCTTCTTCAGAAATGCCCTGAGGCTTCATAGTAGAGCATACAACGTGGAATTCGTGCAGGTGTCTGTTTGGATCCTCTCCAGATAATCCCTGAAACTTAGGCAGCAAATTGATGAGTCCAGATCTGAGCTCAAAATCTCCCGCCAGCTCTGGATAAGCTATGCTGGAGTACTGAAATGCAGCATCTGGTGCTGCGAGCTCCTTCATGGTTCTTTGGTGATCTGCCATGTTACTCCCTGAGTGAGTGAAAATAGTCTGAATAGGAGGGATATCTGTAGTCTCAGAAAGAATGCCCTGGCTCCTCCTGGCTCTGAAAGTTCTCTCAATCTCAGGGTCGAATTCTTCTAAATCACCACCTGAAGACCTGGTCATAAAACAAAACAAATCGCAGTAAAAGTGGATAGAGAGATAAAACAAATAAAATCAACTCAACAAATATAACAATAAGCACAAAAAAATAAATCAAGAGTGATATGAAATAAGTGCACAAGCAAAAATTAAACAAATCAACTAGTAGTTCCCCGGCAACGGCACCAAAAATTTGACGGACCCAAAATAGACTGTCACGAATGTGGGTCTCAAATTTAAATGTATATGAATGCTGGAAACCCTTTTTGCAATCAAAAATCTGAAAATGTAGCAAAGGGGCCACAGGTCGTATTTTTCTCGGAGCTAGTTGTCGTGTTTGATTCTAACTTGGTTTATGTGTCGTTTGTGTTTTTGGGGTTTCAAATAAGTAATTGGGTTTTGGGTTATAATTCAGATATGAAATGCAATGAAAATTACAGAACTCAACTCATGAACTAAACAAAGAGATGGCACTTAGTACTCAACCTAATGGATTTTTGGAAACTGATTTCTGATTTCAACAAAACAAAAGAAATGCTAAGCAATGAAGTAAAGGCAATGATGGGAGTTTTCGGAAATAAACAAGCCTAACACAATTACTAGCATGCGAAATGTAGAACTCAAACAAACAATGCAACTCAACTAGCTAAAGTGTTTTTGGAAGCTAACCACTGCCAACAAAATTCAGAAATGAGTGAATGCAAACTTATTGATTTCAAACACAATCTTATGCCACAAAAACAAGTTAAATTTCGATGCAAATAGATCCAAAGCATGTGGCACGCAAGCTATACTCTTTGTGCCAAAAACTAACACCAACTTTATGAAATAAGTAAACTTTCAGCTCAATTGTTTAAGCTGAGTGGTTCAATTGGGAAACAAGGGTAGTAGGAAAGAACTAAGCAAGACTAAGCAAAGGAATTGAAACTGAAAGCAGGAATTCTAGAACACTAAAATTCAGAAACTGAATGTGCCGAACTTCAGCAGTAGGTGCAGAAATTCAGCACTAGCTAAGCTGAAAACCTGGAATGAATTGCAAGAAATCGAAACTAAGCTCTAAGTTAACTAAGCAAGCATATATCTGACTTGAATGCAAGAATTAACCACTATAAAATGAAGAAACAATGTAGAAAACAAACACTCGGAGACAAATCAGAAACTGAAAGAAAATTGCAGAATTTGAATGGCACGCAAGCTATGTAGTTGATATGCCACTAATGGGGTTGCAAAGAACTACAATTAAGCACTATTTTAACTAAACACACTATCTATCTAATGCTAGAGCAGAAATTAACAACTAAGAAACTCAAAAACAACTCAGAAACAGGAAATCAGAGACAAATTCAGAAACTGAAAGGAAAAAATCAGAATTAAACTTGGCACGCTATTGAAACTGGCACGCAACGATTTAAGCTACAATTAAACTAGAATCCAAAGCAGTTATCCACTACACACATTCCCTAACTATCAAACTTGAAGAACTACGTGCAATAGAAACCAAACACAATTCAAAACTTAAACTAAGGTAGCTGAAACAAACATCAATAACAGAACAATGCAGGAATTTAAAATTTACAGCTAAGAAACTGAAATTAACTAGATGAAACTAATCCTCAACCCCTCCTCAGCTCAAGATCTTCTTGGTCGTCAAGCAAGAGCAGGCTTCGAACCCCTAGGCTCAGTAATTCAGTGGAAATCAGCTTTAATTGATCACTTTGCTCAAAACGCACGCAGCTGGAATTTCAATCCAATCTCCTTGACCTTAGTTGATGGTGGATGCTACGGTGATTCGAGGACCATCTGAGCTCACCTGAGAACCCCTACAGCTGGCTCAGATGGTCGGAAATGGCTCACGGAAGAGATACAAGTGACTGGATTGTTGAGCTGCCGAAACCCTCAAACAGCCCTTTTCCGATGCAATTCGAGCTGAATTCTCCAAGGAAGCTATCCCCAATGACTCAGACCTTGATCCAAGATAGAGATTGAGGTGGTCACGCCTTCAAAACTAAGAAAACTGCAAAGAAAACG
Source organism: Boesenbergia rotunda (assembly GCA_024364735.1). Lineage (NCBI taxonomy): Eukaryota > Viridiplantae > Streptophyta > Magnoliopsida > Zingiberales > Zingiberaceae > Boesenbergia > Boesenbergia rotunda. The sequence goes on from JAGFNQ010004686.1 coordinate 36,506, forward strand.
AAGAAGCCGATGAAGATGGTACTGTTGCGGCGAAGACGCGACGAGGGTGAGCTGCGCAGAAATTTTTCTTAAGTAATTGGCATTGGACGGTCCAGATTGAATTGGATGAATCCAACGGCTGATCTTGCTCTGATTTGATCCAAATTTTGATGATGATGATCTGGGGTCAGGATCTACCTTGTGGTAGCTCGGGTCCTCCAGATGTGCAATGGATGGTCCAGATCAACTTAGTCTTTGAATGGACGATCTAGAGCCCTCCGAGCTTGATCCAACGGTTGATTTAGCTCTGATTGGAATGAAACCTTCATATCTTGATCAGGGTGCTTGATCAACCCTAGCCCTAGCTCGGATTTCTTCAGATGGTCTCGGATGGCTCAGATCTAGCCGCTCTTGAATCGGACGACCCAGATTTAATCATAATCTTGATAATTCGATCCGGGTCACTTCCGACTCAAGTTTGACCCAACACGCCCTAGATTCATGAACCTTTCATGCCTACAAAAATAGATCAAGAATTTAGTGGCCAATTAATCCAAATATGTGTAAATTTGCAATTAAGTCTAAAATAAGAGTAAGTTCTAAAACCTAGGGCAATTTCATAATTAAGCAAAAAAACATAGGTCAAACATGGATTTTAGCAACTCAAATAATCACTAAAATGGTACTTATCACCTCCCTTCTTCGATGGCGCAGATTTCCAATATTGGAGATCGAATATGGAGTATTACTTAAAGATAGACATCAACACTTGGTTCGCAGTGAAGGAGGGTTTTACCCCTCCAAAGGATGATGAAGGCAAAGAACTTGAATCTTGGAGGTAGACGGTTGAACAAACTCGAAAGAGTGAAGTCGACGCGAAGGCGGTGGTCACCCTACTATACGGCATGAACAAAGACCAACTCATCAAGGTTGGTCCATTCATAAGTGAAAAAGATTTGTGGAACAAGCTTATAGAACTCCACGAGGGCACCCGAGATTCAAGAATTGCCAAGAGGGACTTGTTCCTCAATCAACTCCAAAACCTCTCCATGAAGGGGAATGAAACCGTAAGTGAACTCCATAGCTGGTTCAAGGAAGTCCTCAATGGACTTCATTCTATTGATGAAAAGGTCGAGAACCGCGACCTTGTGAGGTATGTGTTAAAAATCCTGGCTTGGAGGGTCAGGTCTTAGCTTGGAAGGCTAGGTTGGATGAAACCCTAGCTTGGAGGGCTAGGTTGGAGTCCCTGGATCGGTCTGGTGACTGATCAGGGAAGTTGGCACGATGCTCCTTCGTGGAACGGTCCGGTGACCGATCCAGCAATGACTGATCGGTCCGGTGACCGCTCAGGGAGCACACAGTGAGGTTGAGAACCTACTGTGCGGCTCCTGATCGGTCTGGTGACCGATCAGGGAGCAGACAGTTGCCTCGTTGCTTGGCTCCTGATCGGTCTGGTGACCGATCAGGGAGCAGGCAGCTTCCTCACTGCTTTGCTGCTGATTGGTCTGGTGACCGATCAGGGAGCACACAGTGAGTTGAGTTCCCCCGCTGATCAACTACTGAACGGTCTGGTGATCGATCCACGACCTAGGATCTGATTTCTACGATTACTGTTCACTCAGGAGTGGACCGATCAGGCTTGAGCCTGATCGGTCAGTGGCTATACTGATCGGTCTGGTGACCGATCAAGATTCACTCTGATCGGTCTGGTGACCGATCAGGCCTGTGTCGCCGTGAAAGCTGGGAGTCCCAGCAAAGCGATGGATCGGTCTGGTGACCGACCCACGAGCCCTGGATCGGTCCGGTGACCGATCACTTTAATTCAAAATGCACTGTCAGACGCTCTGATCGCGTCTGAACGTATCTGATTCTCTGCGCTTAACCTCTAATACTCGATTTTCTGCTTGATATGCTGGGCTAATAGTTTGATTGAGCTGCAGGTGACAGGGAAGGATTCAAACACTCAAGGAGAGTTAATGGAGGCCTTTCCTTAGAGCAGGTTTGTCCATTTGCCATCTCAGGTTGCAACGGCTGGAGTTGCAGACTGGAGCTGCTGACTGGAGCTTGGCTGAGGAAAGCTCAGGGAGTCCAAGGAGAGCTCAGTGGTAGCTGGCGTTGGCAGGTGAGCAGCTGGAGGCTGCAGTGAGATGGTGTCACCTGGCGTTCAGTGGAGAAACAAAAGGAGCGTAGCAGAGAAGAGCATAGTAGAGTTCTGGGAAGTGACTTCTGGCTTGAGTTCTTGCTGTGCGATTGTTTTCTCCACACCTTGCTTGTGCGATCTGTTGTTCCATCATCTTGAGCAAGCAACTGTAATCCTTGAAGCAACCATCCCTTACTTGAGCACTTGAAGGAAGAAACAAGAGGCTTGGAGAGTCCATCAGCGAGAAGACACGAAGAAAGGTGTTCTTGCGTGAGATCGTCGCTGGGTGGAGCTCGGGAGAAGTTCTGCTTGTGTTCTTGCATGTCCTAAGTGCTAAGTAAGATCTTTCTTGTGTTTCATTGTGCTTAAAACTCTATCTTTGTTGAAACACTGTGGAGAGGTTACTCCACCGAGAAGGAGGTTGCAATTTATCCGGTGTTCACCGAGGCTTGATCTGCCAACGATCAAGGGATCTCCCACCTTACGGGCATGCCAAGGAGTAGGGGCAAGTTATCCCCGAACCTTGTAAATCCTCTTGTTAGCGTTTTTGTTCTTGTGTTTAACTTAGTTTTAGTTTTCCTGCATACTCAGTTTTCTTGTGCTTCCGCTGTGCTACTGACCTTTGAGTTGCAGAAATTTCGATAAGTGCTAAACTTCAAGTGTCTGGCTATATTCACCCCCCCCCCTCTCTAGCAATCCAAGTTTCAACAAGTGGTATCAGAGCTTGGGGCTTTATATAAGCGGATTAACAACCGAGAGCTATCAAAAATAACTTTGAGAGAAGGGTTTAGCACCACCTAACCTCCCTTCTTCGATGGTGCAGATTTCCAATATTGGAGATCGAAGATGGAGTATTACTTAAAGATGGACATCAACACTTGGTTCGCGGTGAAGGAGGGTTTTACCCCTCCAAAGGATGATGAAGGCAAAGAACTTGAATCTTGGAGGTAGACGGCTGAACAAACTCGAAAGAGTGAAGTCGACGCGAAGGCGGTGGTCACCCTACAATGCGGCATGAACAAAGACCAACTCATCAAGGTTGGTCCATTCATAAGTGAAAAAGATTTGTAGAACAAGCTTATAGAACTCCACGAGGGCACCCGAGATTCAAGAATTGCCAAGAGGGACTTGTTCCTCAATCAACTCCAAAACCTCTCCATGAAGGGGAATAAAACCGTAAGTGAACTCCATAGCCGGTTCAAGGAAGTCCTCGACGGACTTCATTCTATTGATGAAAAGGTCGAGAACCGCGACCTTGTGAGGTATGTGTTAAAAGCATTTCCAAGGAATGCTTTGTGGTCATCCATGGTGGATGCCTATAAAGTTTCTAAGGATTTATCAATTGTCAAATTAGATGATTTGTTTTGTGAAATTGAATTCCATGAAATGGCTAACAAAGGCCTCAAGAAGAAGGGGATTGCCTTAGTTGCAGGGGAAAGATCCAACAAGAAGAAGAAGGAGAAGGATGTCTCGTCATCTTCATCTTCTTCCGAATCCGAGTCCGATTCCGAGGAAGATGGCAGCGGGTCTTCTTCCTCCGAGATGGCAAATTTTGTGAGAAGGATGATGAGAAGGGGGTCGACGCTTCAAGGGTAAAGGTAACCCTAGTGAAGCTAAATTTGATAAGTCTAATGCTTCTTGTTATGAGTGTGGCAGGAAAGGGCATTTCAAGAGTCAAAAATAAAGAAGAAGGAGGAGAAATCCAAGAAGAAAGAGGAGAAATCAAAGAAGAAGAAGAAGGCCTTGAAGGCCACTTAGGATGAATCCTCTTCAAGTTCATCCGATGAAGAAAATGAGGAGAAGAGTACACGGCGCGTGACACTCATGGCTCTTGGAGAAGAAAGCAGTGATGAATCCTCCGACTCCTCAAACGCGGCTTTATCATCTTCGGATGATGGAGAGGTAACCTCTCCCAAACTTGAGAAATGTTATAGAGCAATTGCATGTTTAACCAATATGTTGAAGAAGTCAAAAAATAAGGTTAAATCATTGCAATTAGAAGTTGAACAATTGAAGTCATCTAGGGATGATAACATAGACGACTTGCATGTTGAAATGTTAGAGGATGAGATTAAATCTTTGAAAATTGAGGTTGATCATTTGAAATCCTCTAGGGATGAGGATGTAGATGATTTGCATGTTGAATTGTTAGAGGATGAAAATAAATCATTGAAGAGTGAAGTTGAGAGACTCAAGAATATTCTTGAGAAATTCTCAACAAGCTCTAAAACCCTAGACATGATTTTGAATGCCCAAAGGGCGGTCTACAATAGGGTCGGTATTGGTTACCAACCAAAGAACCATCTTTTGTGTCTTTGATGTCTAGGACTGATATGAGACAATCTAAGACACCTAGGGCTCAAAAAAAAGTTGTCAAGGCATGGGTGCCTAAGTCTTGTTTAGTAGATACTTTAGGTCCCAAGGTGTGGGTACCTAAATCTTCCATTTTTCGAATTGTGTAGGTTATGATTGAAGGGGAGCATCTATCAACTTGGTTCGTTGATAGTGGATGCTCCAAACACATGACCGGGGATAAATCATTGTTTACCATACTTCAAAGAAAAAGTAGAGGTAATGTTTCATTTGGTAACAATGGTAGTCTTAAAGTCATAGGAATATGAGACATTCAAATATCCGAATGTCTTAGAATTTCAAATGTCCTTCTAGTCAAGGGGATGACATTTAATCTCCTATGTGTCAGTCAATTGTGTGACACGGGTTACACAATTGATTTTTAACCAAGTCAATGTCTAGTTAGACAACATGACACCTTGGACACGGTACTAGTAGGAACAAGAGTAGACAATATTTATCAAGTTTCATTTAAAAGTGCTACTAATGCTTTTGCTAAGTGTCTCATGTCAAAAGAAGAAGAGTCCACCCTTTGGCACCGGAGGTTAGCACATGTTAACATGAAGAACATCCGGAAGTTGGCCAACAAGGGATTAGTCCGTGGCTTACGAAGCATCAAGTATAAAAAAGACAAACTTTGTGATGCATGTCAAATGGGTAAGCAAACAAAATCTGCACATAAAAGTAAAAGCGCTGTAAGTACATCTACCGCTTTAGATTTACTTCACATGGATCTATTTGATTGTAGCACTATCATATCATTGAATGGAAGTAGAAATTGCTTTGTTATCATTGATGATTTTACTAGATACACATGGACTTATTTTCTTAAATATAAGGATCAAACCTTAGATGTTTTCATTTCCTTTTGTAGAAGAGTTGAAAATGAAAAATCATCAACAATTAAGACAATTAGAAGTGATCATGGAGGCGAATTTTAAAATCAACGATTTTTAGAATTTTGTCAAGATAGAGGGTATAGACATGAGTTCTCCACACCTAGAACACCACAACGAAATGGTGTTATAGAGAGGAAGAACCGTGTTTTACAAGAGGCTGCACGAAGCATGCTCAATGAGTACTCATTACCGAGTTACTTGTGGGCCGAAGTTGTAAACACGTCTTGCTATGTGCAAAATCAAGTCCTCATCCATAGATTCTTAGGTAAGACTCCCCATGAACTTTGGTTTGGGAAACCACCTACGGTTAAACACCTTAGAGTGTTTGGTTGTAAGGTGTTCATCCTAAACACCAAGGATCATCTTGGAAAGTTCATGGCAAAGGCTGATGAAGAGATACTAGTCGGGTACTCCCTTGTTAGCAAAGCCTACCGGGTCTACAATAAGAAATATAGATTGGTTGAAGAGTCTTCTGATGTGGTTTTTGAAGAAATTCCAAAGGCCAATGAACAACCAGAAGATGAAGTCCAATTCGAACTTAGGAGACTAAGTTTGAATGAAACTCCAAATGTTGTTGATGGTGATGAATCCGATGACGGTGAGCCTAGACAACCCATAGGTCAGCCGGATCTTGAGGCTGAGCTTGTGTCTAGTGAAACCATTCAATAAACACCACCAACACCTAGGCAAACTAGATTAGTCTCTAGTCATCCCCAAGACCAAATTGTTGGAGACATCCATCATGGGGTTAGAACTAGATCATTCTTCCGGAATGAGACTAATGAAGTTGCTCTAATTTCTGAAATTGAACCTAGAAAAATTGATGAAGTATTAAATGATCCTGATTGGATCATTGCAATGCAAGATGAACTAGGTCAATTCGAAAGAAGTCAAATTTGGGACTTAGTCCCTAGAACTAAGAAGACCATCATTATTGGAACCAAATGGGTCTTCAAGAACAAATTGAACCATAAGGGAGAAATCATAAGAAACAAGGCACGCTTAGTAGCCAAGGGCTATAGTCAAGTTGAAGGCCTTGATTATGATGAGACATATGCTCCCGTGGTACGATTAGAGTCCATCCGATTGATGCTTGCATTTGCAACACATCGAGGTTTCAAGTTATATCAAATGGATGTCAAATCGGCCTTTCTAAATGGTTTAATTAGAGAAGAGGTCTATGTTGAACAACCTCCAGGATTTGAGAGTACCGAATTCCCAAACCACGTATTCAAGCTCAAGAAGGCACTTTATGGCCTTAAACAAGCACCCCGAGCTTGGTATGAGCGGTTGTCAACATTTTTAATTGAGAAAGGCTTTGTAAGAGGCCAAATAGACCCTACACTGTTTCTACGGAGAGATGGTGATAATATTTTTGTAGCCCAAGTATATGTCGATGGCATAATTTATGGTTCAAACAACAAGGGCTATTTGAATGAATTCATTGGATACATGGAAAGTGAATTTGAAATGAGTCTAGTGGGAGAGTTGAGTTTCTTCCTTTGACTTAAAATCAAGCAAACCTGAGATGGGATCCATGTGCACCAATCGAAATACACACAAGAGATGCTTCAAAAATTCAATATGAGTGATTCAAAAGAGGTAACCGCTCCCATGGCTACAAACACTAGATTAGACAATGATGAGAATGGTAAACCCGTTGATTTGACTCAATATCAGAGCATGATTGGTAGTTTGCTATACCTCACAGCTAGTCGACCTGATATACTCTTTGCTGTGGGTATGTGCGCTAGGTATCAAGTGTGTACCAAGGAATCTCATCTAATTACTGTTAAACGAATTTTGAGATACCTTAAGGGCACAATTAGTGTTGATCTTTGGTACCCCCGTACCGAATCATTTGACCTAATTGGCTATACCGATTCCGACTACGCTGGATGTAAGTTGGATCGAAAAAGCACGAGTGGGGGTTGCCAATTTTTAGGATCATCTTTAGTTAGTTGGTCAAGTCGGAAGCAACATTGTGTTGCTATCTCCACGACTGAGGCAGAATATATTGCTATGGGAGAGAGTATATCACAACTGTTATGGATGATTCATACTCTAGAGGACTATGGATTAAGCTACAAGGGTGTGCAAGTGTTGTGTGACAACATTAGCACAATTAACCTAACCAAGAATCCAGTCCATCACTCTAGGATCAAACATATTGAAGTGCGTCACCACTTCATTAGAGATCATGTTGCTAGAGGAGATGTTGTACTCTCTTATATAGAGTCCAAATCAAATTTAGCTGACATTTTCACTAAACCACTCCCCGAAAGTGAGTTTAGCTTTTTAAGAAGGGAGTTGGGAATGTGTCGCGCTTCATAGGTTTCAAAATGCATTCAAAATCCTTCATGATTAGTTCTAATTGTTGGGATACAATTGGGTAACTTTGGGGACATATCACACAAACTATAAGATTCAACAAAATGTTTTTGTTTGCTAGAAATTGGGTGAGATGTTAGGTTCAACTCAATTTCTCAAAATGTCAATGCATCCCTTGAGAAATTAAGTTGACGAGATAAAAATCACTTCGGTGACCAAGTATGGGGAAAACCAATGCATAACACATGTGTATTTAGCTCCATGATCATACTTAGACATTCCAATCAAGGAAACTTGATTGGGAACTTGAATTTGATACAAACTTGTTTGAATGATTGTAGATTGAGTTTGACTCCAATTGAGTGGAGCAAAGTGATTGTTATAACCATAAGGACCTTTGATCCTTGTTTAGGGATCAATTATAGTCAATGGATCACTTCCAAGATCGATATTTGTCATCAGATCTCTTCAGAAATCGCGTGGAAGTCTGAAACTGAAAGTTTCAGATCGTGTCAGGGAGTATCAGGAACCCTGATCAGTCACTGGACCGATCAGGAGCATGGTTGATCGGTCCCCGGACCGATCTGGCTCCTTCCTGTGGTGATCGGTCCACAGACCGATCAGAGGGGTCACAGAGACTTGGGCGAAATTTTGTCTAAACGTTCTGTGCTGGCCTGGATCGGTCCCCGGACCGATCCGGTACCCCGTGGTGATCGGTCCACAGACCGATCAGGGGGCTCACAGATCACTCTCTGAATCCTACTGATCACTTCCTGATCGATCAGCCGATCGATCAAGAGCCTTCCTGATCGGTCACCCGACCGATCAGGACCATGCCAGTCCGATCAGGCCCGAGCCTGATCGGTCTGGGCGCTACCAGATCGAATGGTGATCCGTTCAGTCGCACTAAATTATAGTTGGTGGACCGATCCACCAACCGATTAACTTCGGTAAAACCCTATTCTCCAAGACCTAAGCGCCGAAACTTCTTTTGCGCATGCGATCCATTCTTGTGCGTGAGTTCCTTCCCTACATCTCCTTCTTTCTCTTGCCTGCAAGTTTTTGTGCGCGGGAGTTTCAAAAAGGTCAGCAAGGAGACCTTGATTTCCTGTGAGCTCTTCTCCTTCCCGGGCGCGTGCGCTCTTGCTAAGTTTTCCTGCGAGCTCTTCTCTCTTCTTCACAGTCGACTTGATGGTGCCAAAGTAAGCTCCTTGTGCAATTTTTCTTTGGTGTTTATCATTTCTTTTATCAATCATATATTTGCGCTAACCATGTTGTTCAATATGGTGTTTTCGTCTTGTGTTGCGATCCTACCTTTGCCGTGACCCTTCCTTGCCATGACCGTTTATTTTTATTGATTAAATTCATCTCACTTGATCAATTCCTTTGGTTTATGACTAATGTATTCAATGTCTTACCTTCTGATCAATTCTTGGGTCTTTGATCAACCTTGTGTTCATATGATCAATTCCATCGTGTGTGATATTCATAGTTTGCAAAATCGCGATCCGGATCGTAGGATCGTACGATTCTACGATCCAAAAGCAAAAAATCGATCCAGAGTCGTTCAAGATCGTTTTCTGTAGTAGAATCGCCACAGGATCGTTAGAATCGCATAGGATCGGTAGAATCGTACGATTCTGCACGATTCTACACGATTCTACGATCCTATGGTTTTGTATACTTTTTGGGCTAGGGATTTAGGGCTGCTTCCATGGTTTTTTATTTCCTTTGGCCCAGAACTCAGCAGTCAGCCCACGTATCTTATTTAAAATATATTTTATTAGATTTTTTTAAAAAACACTTCATGCACGTTTCTTGTTCGCCTCGCCCTGCTCGCCGCCTCGACCCCAACTCCCCAAGTCCACCGCGCCACCCCCATCCCCAATACTCTTCTCTCCCGCTGATCCTCCATCCGTGGCTACTAGCTGCGAGCTCCACCAAAGCAGCGACAATCCGACAACAACGATTGTTCGTCTTCTTTGTCCTAAACCCTGTGAAATCCCAAGGTCGAAAGCTGGCTGAAGTGAACGAATAAAGATTCGTCAACAATCATCATCAACCGTTATCATCGACTGCTTGCTTACAGGTTAGATTTCTTGTAAATGCTTAATTTTTTTTATTGCAAAAAATTTCTTCTCGGACCGATTTGTAAAAGTGTTTGTTGCAAAAAAAAACTTTTTCTATGCAAGGCTATCTATTTTGTTCGGTTTAATACTCCATTGCTAGTTAGAAGTTTCAATTTTGCCCTTTTTTTGATTTTTTTACTACATCGTTGTTTGATCTGTGAATTCTATAACTTTATTTTCTTTGTCTTTGTTTTTTTTTGTCTTCATTGTATATGTAATTATGTATAGTTTTTAAATTTCAAAAATCTTAATTTTCAGCTTAAATAATGTCTTTGTCCGCTCCTCCCCTGAAGAAAATTAGAAAAAATGCTGCTGGTGCCCGTTTGGATCAAACATGGAAACATGGCAAGGAAATTGATGCTGCGACAAAAAAGGTTCAATGTAAGTATTGTAATGTCATTCGTGCTGGAGGGATTTATCGGTTAACGCACAACTTGGCTTGCACACGCAAAGATGTTGAACCATGTCCTCAAGTCTCAGATGAGGTTAGGAAAGAAATGCTTGAGTTGATAAGATGCATGAGTGAAGATTCTGCAAAAAGAACTAAAAGAAAGTTTGCTTCTTCATCAGAATCAATAGATGGAGATGAAGTTGAACAAATTGGTTCCATGGATGAATTTGTTACTAAAACAAAAGGAGGATTGAAGGGAAAACAAACAACTCTAAATGAGAAGTGGAAAAAACATGAGAGGGATGAAGTTTGCCAAACTATAGCTCGATGGTTTTATACTAGTGCTATTCCATTTAATGCAGTGAATAATCCTTTCTTTTCTAAAATGGTTACACAAATAGGAGAATTTGGGAGGGGATTGAAACTACCTTCATATTATGAGGTAAGAGAAACCTTTTTGAAGAGAGAAGTGGCTGAAACCTTGAATGCGATTCAAAAATATAAGGAAGAATGGACAAAAACTGGTTGTACTATTATGTCAGATGGTTGGACCGATCAAAGAAAGAGAACAATATCTAATTTTCTTGTCAATAGTCCATCTGGAACTGTATTCTTATGTTCAGTAGAAACAACTGATATTTCGAAAACCGCTGATAAGATATTTGAAATGTTGGATAATGTTGTTGAAAAGGTAGGGGAGGAAAATGTGGTGCAGGTTGTTTCAGATAATGCTTCTAATTATAAAGCAGCTGGGAAATTGTTAATGGAGAAAAGAAAAAATTTGTTTTGGACTCCTTGTGCTGCTCACTGTATGGATTTGATGTTAGAGGATTTTAACAAGTATGATCCAATGCAAAAGGAAACCATAGCAAAGGCTAGATTAGTGGTCTCCTATATTTACTCTTGGGGTACCGTTGTTAATTGGATGAAAGAATTCACAAAAAGCAAGGAGTTGGTTAGACCTGGTGTTACTCGTTTTGCCACATCATATTTGACTTTGAGACGCCTTCTTAAATTGAAAGGTGAACTAATTGCTTTTTTTGCATCTGAAAAATGGAGAGGCAGCTCACATTCTAGCAGGAAAAAAGGACGAGAAATCTGCAACATTATTTTTGACACTCAAAATTTTTGGCCAAATGCTGAATTATGCTTAAAGATTGCATCACCACTTATAAAGGTTTTGAGAATGGTTGATTCCGATTATAAGCCTGCTATGGGTTTTCTCCACAAAGCAATAGAACATGCGAAGGAGGAGATTAAGACTAATTTAAGGAGTGCCAAAAAGAGGTAAAATATTACTGAATTTATTATGTTTTAATTCTGATATTGAGTTATGTGGTCATGCATTTCTCACTTTTTTGTAGATATGAGCCAGTTTTTGCTGTTATTGATAAGAGATGGGAAGGCATGCTTAGTCAACCTTTGCATGCTACAGGGTATTATTTGAACCCTCAATATCATTATAGTCAAACTTTTCAACTAGATGCCAATGTCAAGCGTGGACTTTATGAGTGTATGGCGAGAATTGTTCCTGATGTTGTTGTTCGAGATAAAATTGACCAACAATTGGATAGATTCAGAATGGCAAAAGGATTATTTGGCATTGAAAATGCTATTCGATCAAGGAACACAAAATCTTCAGGTTATTTATGATTCTTTAAACAAATTTAGACTCAATTCATGATAATAAAAAATGTTTATGATTAATATTTTTTTGTTTTATTTTTACTTTAGCTGATTGGTGGCATTCTTTTGGGGATGATTGCCCGGAGTTACAAAAATTTGCTATTAGAGTTTTAAGTTTGACATGTAGCTCTTCAGGATGTGAACGTAATTGGAGTGCATTTGAAATGGTAATACTTTTTTTTGGTATACTATTTAATTTTTCAAGTAGCTAAACAATCCAAACTATTGAACAATTTTATAACAAATTCTGTGAGTTGATGTTTTATACCTTTTCATTGAAAAATAGGTGCATTCAAAAAGGAGGAATCGTCTAGCCCAAAAAAGGATGAATGATTTGGTTTTTGTGATGTATAACTTGAGATTAAAAGAAAGAGAGAGGGGAAAGAGACAAACCAGAAGATGATGAATGTTGAAAAAGATCCACTGGATGATCTTCCTTCTGATGATGAATGGATAACAGAGATAGAAGATCCTGTATTATCAAAAGACAATGAATTGTTGAGAATTTTAGATGAAAATCAAAATCATGAGCCTTCAGATGAGGAGGAAATTTATGAGGTTGAAGTCAGTGCATCACATATAATGAGGATTGGTAAGTTATTTTTGTTTGTCATCAATATCATATAAAGTTCCATTTTGTTTTAACTTTTACATATTAGTGCTAAATTTATTACATTTATTTTTTGTTTTTTCATGTAGTTGATGAAACACCTAGTGAATATCGTGGAAAGGGAAAACAAGTCAATCAAATGCAAAACTTTCACTTGGTTAATGAAGATGAGAATGAAGATGGTTTAAATGTGATCAATGAAGATGTTCAAATGTCAAAGGAGGATGAACCCATAAAAACTGTTGGCCACAATGAAGATTATGGATTTGGAGATGATTGTTATGGATTTGAAAATGACTTTTAATTATATAAACTATTGTATATATGTTTAGAATTAAGATGTAAGTGCTAAGAATACGCTAGGTTATTTTAGTTGCTAGCGTGCTAGGTTATTTTGGCTATGAAATACCGCTAGGTTATTTTGGCTATGAAATATGGAGGAGTTGGCGTTGATATATTGATTGAATGTATATGGATTATTTTTGTGTTGAATGGATAGATCCTCGCTTTTGATATATGGATTATTTTTTTTGTTAAATGGATAGATCCTTGAATGGATATTGAATGGATAGTCTTTTGGTAGATGGTTGGAATTCTTTTTGAACATAGATACATGTGGAGAAAGAACATGATGTGAGGTCTAGTTTGTAAGCTAGGGAAATTGTTTAACAAATAACAAGTATTTGGAATACAAATTATAATATTTATGCTCACTAGTTTAAAGGAATAAGGAATATACAATGAGTCATATACCCCACTAAAAGGATCTTTGATGTCATTCCTCTTAACATCATTCTTTGGATCCAAAAACATCTAGGTGCAAACATGCAATAAAACATCATGTTCGACAAGTACAAAATCTTATGTACAAAATTTAGAAAGATAACCATGTCAACATTGAGTTAACATGAGAAAATTTTTCTATATGAATTATTAATCATTTTTTTATATGAATTATTAATCATAAAATTTTTAAAGATTTTCGATAGGATCATACGTTTCTACGATCCGATCCTGATCGATTCGATCCTGACCCAAAATCGATCCTGCATAGGATCACGATTCTACGAACATTGGTGATATTTCATTCTTGT